>CM059296.1:7885000-7965000 GCA_030340665.1 Neosalanx taihuensis | reverse complement strand
ATGACCTTTTCGCTTAGGCATAACCACCTCTGACTTCCTCCACATGGCTGTCATGACAATCTTGGCTCCTTCAGCTGTTTGGCCTAGACAGAACCCTCCATCCACTCAGCCTGACCTCTCACTCCCATTAAAGGACACCAGTGGGGTTCATTTAGGGTCACTGATCAGTTGCGTAACGGTTTTCAAACATAACCACAAAACAAATTGTATGCATGTGGCTCAGTGCCAGTGTATTTGAGATGCCAATAGGCTTTGCTTGTACCCTCCACACGATCCATTCAAGAGTGATGCTTAAAGTGTTGTGAAATTATTACGATATTGAATACACCCCTGTCAGATAGGATCTCCAGGCCTTGGCATTTCCTTTACCAAGGGGGAATGGTGCAAGCTATGTCGTGGATACTTTACTGTCTCAACACTGCTGTGTGCTCTCTCCTCCCTGTCAGGTCTGGGAAGCCGACATACTTCTCTGCAGTGTTCAATACCTTCAGCCC
The DNA here is from genome assembly GCA_030340665.1 of Neosalanx taihuensis. Taxonomy (NCBI): domain Eukaryota; kingdom Metazoa; phylum Chordata; class Actinopteri; order Osmeriformes; family Salangidae; genus Neosalanx; species Neosalanx taihuensis. The sequence continues at coordinate 7,964,506 of CM059296.1, read as the reverse complement.
ATCCATCAAGCAGTCATGGATCAGTAACCTGCAGATGGCTAAACTGGCTTTAGGTAGGTTTGGGACACGCACACACCTGCAGTGGTTTGTCCATTTGCGCTGGTCGCAGAAGCGAATGAGTCTCAAATGACACCCAAGGCTCTTAAGAATGCAGGGAAATAAAATCAATAAATTCAGTTTGGAAACCTGCGGGAGCTCTTAAGATGTTCAGCAACTCGTGTTACTTTCACCGCGCGTCTTGAGTCTCCTAATTTGCCAGATTGTTTAGGATTTTCATCACTGTCCTTGTCACCTTCTGTTAACTACTGTGGGGTTGGGAAGAAGGACGATCTCTCAGTCCTGCTGTGTCTGGTGTGACTGTCTAGCATGACTGTCTGCAAGCAACCCTCTTTATTCACCTCAGACTCAATTTGTTCCACAGACTTTCAGCTCCACCGCGGCTGTTGTGTAACAAGTGCCATTTCGTACGGGCTTAAGTCATCGTAGCCTCCGCAGAACAAATTAGCATTTGAATGCACATTAGTACCAAGTATGAGTTATGGAGGAGGCAGGTTTATAAGAATGTTTTGTGTTTTGAATTTGGCCTCGGAGTATATCACATCTATAAAATTCCAGTTCTGTGCTCACTGGACAGTAAAACGTATCATAAAATCTGGAATTTCGATTATTGAATCACGTGTAGAGTTGCACAAGACGTGGCTGTTTTTGGCGTTTGATTTTTGCGACCACTATGTAGACTGGACAGAGTGTTCTGCTGTGAAATGACATCACCATGGTGTGGATACACAATTAACCGTGCTCTCTCTCTCTCTCTCACTCTCTCTCTTTCGCGCTCTCTCTCTCTGTCGCTCTCTCACTCTGTCGCTATCTCTTTCTCTCTGCCGCACTCTCTCTGTCTGTCTCTCTGTTGCTCTCTGTCTGTCTACCCCTCTCTCTGTCTCTCTCTGTCTCTCTCTGTCTCTCTACACCTCTCTCTGTCTCTCTCTCTCTCTCTCTCTCTCTCTCTCTCTCTCTCTCTCTGTCTGTCTGTCTCTGCATCTCTTTCTCTCTCCCTCAGAGGAGGATAATCTGCAGGGATGGTTCTTTGCGGAGGACGATGGCAACCAGATCAAGAAGCAGAAGCACCCTCTCCTGCTGAGCCACATGCCCGTGGTCATGTCTAAACTGCAGGAGTTCAAGGTGCTCCTCCCTTTCCTCTTCCCCCTCCCCCTGCACTCTACCCCCCCCCCTCTTCTTTGACCCATAGCCTTAATAGGCTTAATAGTTTTCAAGATTGTCTGTTTGTTTACCTACCAGACATTATTGCTTCTCGTTCTGCTTCTACCACACTCTTTTGGAAAAGCTCTCTTTTGGAAGTCGCTTTGGATAAAAGCGTCTGCTAAATGAATATATGTACTTCCCTTTACATTTACATTTACATGTATTCATTTAGCAGACGCTTTTATCCAAAACGACTTACAAGTCCCTTTAGGACTGTGTTTCAGCTCATGGGGATGTTTTGTCTGTATGTCAGGTGGAGTGCGCTGTCCACAACCCGGAGCCCCACATCAACACGGACAGCACGGCAGACACACCTGCACTGGGCCACGGCTGTGTGTGGGTGAGGACACCTGCCTCCTCATGTCCTCATCATCCCCACACTGCCTCATGTTGTCTTCATCCTCACACTGCCTCATCATCCTCACACTGCCTCATGTCCTCATCATCCCCACACTGCCTCATGTTGTCTTCATCCTCACACTGCCTCATGTCCTCATCATCCTCACACTGCCTCATGTCCTCATCATCCCCACACTGCCTCATGTTGTCTTCATCCTCACACTGCCTCATCATCCTCACACTGCCTCATGTCCTCATCATCCCCACACTGCCTCATGTTGTCTTCATCCTCACACTGCCTCATGTCCTCATCATCCTCACACTGCCTCATGTCCTCATCATCCCCACACTGCCTCATGTTGTCTTCATCCTCACACTGCCTCATGTCCTCATCATCCTCACACTGCCTCATGTTGTCTTCATCCTCACACTGCCTCTAGTTCTCCTCATCCTCACACTGCCTCATGTTTTCATTATCCCCACACTGCCTACACTCATCTCATAGAACCTTTACAGGGATTTATTTGTAGTACCTTCCACATAAATCATGACACACTGGCTGAACAAATGTAAATAATCAACTGAAGCTTAACGGTGTGTCTGTGAGAGTGTTTGTACATACATAAGAGGTACAGCCAAAACACTCTCGACATCTCAGAGCTTCCTGTCCAGACTGAAGCCATGTCTGGACCAGAGCCATCACACCTCTCAATGGCAAAAAAAAGCTTTTTCCTACCACTCAGTGACTGAATAATGAAACAGCAGCTCTAGTTGATGGAGCTATAACTCTCATTCACACAGTCACAACATCCCAGGTCCAGTTCTGAACGCTGAGTGGCTCTTATCTATCTGCATTTACCGCCAGATTGTGATCAAGCAACCAAGATGGAGTATGTTAAATACAGTAACCATTAAACACTCCACAACTCTGTTTCTGAGTTTTTAAGTGTGAACTTAAAGGTTCCATTTCTTATTATCAGGGAACATTTTGAAATATGCTGAAATTTGTTTTCAAATATAAAGTCAAGTGGATGTCTGTGCTGGTTGCTTTTTCCATCCTGTATAGTTGACATACTTGCTGCTATTGCGGAAAATTCAGGTGGCGAGCTGCACCAATCAGATGGGCCAGATAGCCATAGTTGCCATGCAGAACTCCAGCCCTAAGGTGACTGAGTGCTTCAATGTGGAGTCTCGTATCCTATGCATGGCCTATGTTCCCATGGAGCAGCCCCAGGAAAATGGGGAAGGAGCCCCCGAGGGAAACCCCCCGTCCCCGGGGAAGGGCAGCAGTGACAGCCCTACTGTGTGTCTGGGGATGGAGGAGGGCAGGTATGGTCCACATCCTCTCTGTCATGTTTGTCTACAACACCGCAGCACATTCAATACATACACTAAGTATTTGACAACCACGCCCATTATAAGGTGTGGCGCGGTCAGTTTGGGTGTCTGGTTAGTATTCAGAAGGTCCCTGGTTCGAACCCCAGCTGTGTCAACATGACGCAATGTCCTTAGGCAAGGCACCCTACTTGCCTTGGGCGGGGGGGGGGGGGGGGGGAGTCACTCTGGATTGCAAAGCCAATTCATTGCTTTCTCAGTTATTTTGCTTTTGCGAGTGACCCCCCCCCTCCCCTTTCTCTGTCTCCCCTGTTCTCCTGCAGTATCATCGTGTACAGGAGCAGCCAGAGGTCGAAGAAGGTGCGACTGCAGCACTTCTTCACCCCAGACAAGTCCACCGTCACCAGCCTTGTCTACAAGAGACAGTGCCTCTATGCTGGTCTGGTCAGCGGGGCCGTGGCGGTCTACTGCCGAGCACAAGGTGAAACCCTGTTTCAGACCTGGTCTGTTCCGTCCTCACACGGTTCTCTGACTTCTAACTTGGATGTAAAACCACTTAAAACCATCACAGAAACCTAATTAGCTTAACCAGACTCATAAACAGACACCGCATTCACCTCTAAGAACAGGCGTGTTTTGTTTCAAGCATACTATTCATGTGAACGAACAAGTTGTTCCGTCTGACCCTGTTAAACTCTGCCAACGGCTGAAGAGAGGTTGTGTTCATTTGCAACGACGCTGGCCTCAACAATCACAGAGAGAGGTTGTGAGCTGTGGTTGGTGCTTGGTTGTGCTTGGTTGACCCAGTCTTTGCGGACAGTTTGTTAACCGTTAGCTGTTCATGCACCCAGGGAGAGGGGCTTTCCCCCTGCCTCAGACTGGCACTGCACGGGGAGAGGGTTCCACCAAGCCTGGCTTCCTCTGTCTGGTAGAACAGGCTAATGGGTTGGAGCTGACCTATTTAATGTTTCCTTAGCCAACAAGCTGGCGGAGTCCGCTAAGGATTCTGGGAAGAGGGACTCGACGCTCTGCTCCTCCATTGTGATCAAAATCCGAATTCATTTTTATTTGCCATGCAAGTCATACAAACAAGGAATTTACTGTGGCAGGATAGAGCATAGAACATATATGGAACTTAAATAAGAGTAAGGTAAAGATGAAATAGAATCAAAATAAGGATAAAATAAAAATAAGTCTGAATCTGTCAAGCTCTCCCCCAGTTTTTGATTAGTTTCGCAATTTCTCCCTTCATCCTTCTTTCTCTCTTTCCCTCTCCTTCATATATAAATGTGCGTGTACGGAAAGAGAGGGAAGGTAAAGGTTTTTAAGCTTTGAAATGACAATGAATGGAGACTGTGCATCAGAAGCATTATCAAATAAATTCTCTCCACTACAAAGGACAGTTTATCTCAAGCAGGCACATGTGGTGCTGCTATTTCATGCACTCTAACTGCCAAACTGACACACACACACATACACGCGCACACACACACACACACACATCCTATTTAACAAGTGATTTAGAGCTGACAGATTGAATCAGGCAGGTTGTGTACTGACCAGGTATAATCGTATGACCCTGGGGTCATGACCTGGTCTCCTGACACCCTGTTGGTGTATCATGAGGCGTTAAGAAGGAGCTCTGGGGTCAATCCCCTGCCGGGGTCAGTAGCGCTGAATCCCAATGTTCAGGCGGGACTCCTCACGTCATGGTGCGTTTGTGTGTGTGTGTGTGTGTGTCTACGTGTGTGTTTGTGTGTGTGTTTTTGTGTGTGTGTGTGTGTGTGTGTGTGTGTGTGTGTGTCTACGTCTACGTGTGTGTTTGTGTGTCTACGTGTGTGTTTGTGTGTGTGTTTTTGTGTGTGTGTGTGTGTGTGCGTGTGCGTATATATGTGTGTGTGTGGATTGAGGCTACTGTCTCCAGGGAAGATCTTTTTCCCCTGATCCTCAGCTTGCCCAGTACAGCCCAGAGGAGTATTCTGCAATGCTGCAGGAATGCTGCCTATTTAGTTTCACCTGCACTGAACTGAAAGTCACTCTTTCCACACAGTTTACGCAACGCTTGAAATCGTCGTTCAGAGTGCACAAAATGAATGGGAAATCTGTTAGAAGTGTTGGTTCAGACCAAATTATTTTTTTAGCTATTTCTTGTTTGTTTTTTTATTGACATGTATCGACCAGGATAAGGTATTGAAGGCTGGTCACTGAAAGAGCTGGGTTTTGTTTGCAGAGCAGACCTGTTTTTACACGACCAACAGTCCCGCCTTCAGTCTCACAGCTCAAGCTTGAACTCGAAAAGATGAGTCATCGTCTCTTAGTTTTGGATTCTGTACCTCAAGGATCAGCGTTAAAGCTACTCCAGGGCTGTGTCACATTGATTCAGCGCACACTGGCTCTATTAGCATGTATTTCAGCTTAACCATTTTATACAGTCCTCCAAAAATCCCCCAAAACTCATAACATCCTCACAGAAACTATTGATTTCCATTTGCATCCGGGCAAAGACTTCAAAAGAGGCTCTTCATAATGTTGACTGAATCCAAACTATTCACACACATGACAGCAGCTGTGTGTGCTGTAAACACTGGAGCCAAACCTCTCTGTAAGAGGCTGTGTGTGTGGGAGAAGTCCTTGATACCATTTGTGCTTGTGTTATTTACAATGAGTAAATCAGCAATTGCCTTATTAATTGTTCATATATTCTTGACTGACATAATCTTATTTAATACGCGTGCCAGCTGTAACCTGTGCTTTATACTGATGTCAGTCATGAATGGACTAGTTTTTCCCAGGGCCTAAATCACATTCTGTAGGCTGAAAGACAGCTTTCTATTGGCCGATTGGCAGAGATGGCCAAAGTTCAAACAGCCTTCACTGAAGTAGAAGTACAGATACTCAGTTTTACCTGGTAAAACCTGGTAAAAGTGCTTTATTTGAAATTGTAGAACGTACAGATATTTGCGTAAACAAATGTCAAGTAAAAGTAAAAAGGTATAATGAAGTGAAGTAAATACTGATACTAGAAAAAAAATACTTGGGTACAGTAACAAAGTATCCCTGCTGATTTGACTTGCCATGTGCTAGTCTTCAGTGTTCCAGCCTGTGGGCGGGCAGGGCTGCAAGACATGGGCATGTCACACTGGGCTAGAGCCCACCTCCCTGCCAGCCTCATTCTGCCACCCTCGTTACCCCTCCCTCTGCGTGCCAGGCTGAATAGGACGACAGAGAGGTTATGACACAACATGGTAGTCAGGTGAAACAAAGAGATGGGGGGGGGGGGGACAAAAACGGGACGGTAAAAAAATTAAATAAAAGAAATCTCATGCTTGTGAAGCACGTGTCACATGGCTTACTTCTACTGCGTGTTGGGTGCTGTTTCTTTTATGGGGTTTTTGTGTGGATTTGGATTATTTCCTGTCCGGAGTCTTTCAGCATTTCAACGTTTCTGTGTTGAAACTCCTTTGGAAGTGCGAGGCTTGGTGCTGCTGGGGGCCAGATGCCAACAGGACTAGAATGACACTGACATTATGGGAGGGAAATGCTGACACGCACCCGCATAGAAAGAGCTTATGTAAGGCTGGGGGATAAAAAGGAATGACATTTCGCTTTTTTCGTACTCTCCATCTTTTTCCTCCCTCTCGGTTACACGCAAGCAGACATCCTGTGATTAAAAGAATAATAAATAACAAGGCCCTGTTGTGTTTTTAATCCATTTTACCTCCTTTAGAGAGAGATTACCCTCGCTTCCTGTGTAATTACCGTACCACTCACACACTCCCCTGCCTCTCTGCATGGTACCTCTCCCCTGCTCACTCCCCTCAATGGCCGTCTCTGTGCCTCCTCTTAAACAAACACTATTGCTGAGGCCCCTTTGGTGCTTCCTCGAGCAGAATAGCTGAGGTATTTCAGAATCTGGAGGAAATGAACTTTTTATTCCTCCCAACCGCTCCGTCTTGCCCTGCAATGCCCTCGGAGTAATTCTGTCCTATACCTTTCCCTCTCTAACAGCCTTCTTTCTCTACTCCCCTGGCTAGAGAGTCCACAGAGATGAATGCTGCAGAGAAATCGGCTATATTTGTATAGCAGCCGTGTTGGGTTTTCAGAGTGAGGAGCTATCGCTAACAGCAGTGCCCAGGCACTTGGAGCAGTGTGTGGGTGGGGTGTGTGGGCTAGCTCTGAGGATGAGTAATATTTCCAGGCACATCTATATTCATTGTGAATACTGTGAAACCATCAATGGCCACTCCAATGCTAATTTGTGGATTTGAAAGGTTGATGAAAGACTCTGTGCAATCGAATACATGTATGACAAGACTAACAAGTGAACTCGCATCAAGATCTATTAAGATTCTCCCCTGTTTAACTGGTAATTTGATAGACTCTAAAACAGAACCTTGGATTTCTTCGCTACTTGGATTAGATTCGATTCTAACTTATTACACAGGTGCAAGTACAGGGTAACAAAATACAGTTGGCATAAAAAGTGCAAAACAGTTAGTATAGCAGAATATATCAGTTAGTATAAGCAGAGTATACAGAGTATGTACTAACCATTAGCAGCAGCAAGTGGAACGCCAATGACTGTTGTGTGTTCATGTGCATGCCTTCCAGATGGTTCCTGGAGGCCCGAGGGACCCAAGGTGCTGCCGCTGGGGGTGCTGCCTGTCAAGGCTCTGCTAGCCATGGAGGAGCACATCTGGGCCTCCTCTGGAGGACAGGTGTTCATCATCAGCACCGACACACACACCGTGGAGGTACTTACTATGCAAACACACACACACTCTTGTGTGCTGCAGACAGCCTGTCTGTGTGTCAGATTACTGGGAAGGTATGTAACATTAACAAGCAGTAAGGTCTGGTCTGAGAAGTCAGCTGACAGCATTGCCACAGATTGCTTGAATATACACAGACAGTGATTTGTGACCTGAAGACCGTCAGTATTACTCCCTTATCAGATGAAATGTGGAGAGGCCTTTCTCTCAGTGTTTTACAGTGTGTTACAGAGGTGTGGGAACAGCTACATTCAGAACTGCACTACAGGGCAAAGTTCACATACTGGAGCTGCAGAGCCCATTGTGATACCCTCCCACACCATGGATCTGCCTGAAATCTTTACTCTTAAAGATACAGTACCATCAAAATTCTACATCAATATGAGTAATAGCCTATTCACAAGCTTAGTGTTTTAGAAAGGTAACATTTTCTGAAAGTAAAACAATTGGTCTGCATGAGTCAAATGTACAATTAAATCAGTTAAATATTTCAATAAGGAGACTCTCTTATACTGGATAATCAAGCTAATGATTGACCATGGGCATGGCCATGTTCTGTACATGCACAGTAAGGTGTGGTCTGTGAGTGTGGTCTGTATCTAGCTCTTTAGTGTCTCTTGTTTACTGCGCCTGTTAGACTCAATGTCTTAAGATGTCAGCCACACTTGACAGCCCTAATGACATTAGAACCTGGAGTTTGGGTTACCATGGAACCAGGGTGGGGTAAGACTTTCCCTCCCTGGGCGATAGAGGAGCCCTTTTCCCAAACTGCCCAGCCCAGTACACCAGCACCTGCTGTCCATCCTGGAATAGCACATTCCACCCTCTACACACAGACACACACACACACACCCGCCCCGCCTTACTTTGCTTCACGCATCGAGTCTTAATCTCATTAGTGTCATTAAGCTCATTACAGGACCACCTGCTGATCTTACTCCTCCAGCCCATACTTTCCCGGTGACTAAAGGGGAAAGATGGGCGAGAGAGAAGGTGGTGACAGGAGAGGTGGGCCCAGCCGAGGGGGAAGGGAGAGGAAGGTGAAACTAGACAGAGAGCAGGAAGAGAGAGTCTGAGGGAGGGGTTAACTGTAACACTGTGAGGAGTCCTGCTGTGTGGTTTTTTATAAATGGACTCCCTCCGTTTACCGTTACAAGGGATGAGGAAGAGTAAGATAACTGTCCAACAGCAAAACAAGAATGAAACAAGATAATATAGAACGAAACAAGATAATATAGAGAAGATAATATAAACAAGATAATATATTTGAATACCAACTTCAGACTGTGAACATAAGACTTGATATTTTATTGTCTGTGTTTAATAGCTTTGTATTCCTAGATGACCTTGTATGCCCAGCTATATCTGGCACTTTCAGTTAAGCCAAAACAAGTCGATATCCACCACTTTTTCTCAGTCAAATAGAACTTATCTCACAGTTTGTTATGACTATGAACTTGGCATAATTGACACACATAGCTCTACGTGTGCCCCCTATTGTTATTATTGTTATTTTACCCTGCAACTCTGTGTGCTGTACTTTACCCTGCTGCTGTTGTGAACTGCAATTTCCACCCCTGTAGGACAAATAAAGGTTTATCTAATCTACTAAAATAAACCTTCAACAACAAAAAAAATTGAACAAAGTAATATTTGGGCCTATTTACAATCCCATCACTTTGGAGCAGTGGTTACGGTAACACAGTTTCTGGGCTTCCAATCAGCTCGTATACATAACTAGCTCGATGGTGGACAATGGTGTTGTGAAGACCCTCCTAGGTCTGGGCTGAAGGTGCCAGTCTCACAGGATCAGATCATTTATTTAAATAGTCAAATTTAAGGCAAAAAATAAGGTATATGCCTGTATTGCTACATAACATAATATGCAAACTGCCTGCAATAACTCAATAAAATGGTTTGTTGATGTTTCTTTTTCTCCCTGGTCCCCCTCAGAGGCAGCTGGAGGCCCACCAGGAGGAGGGCATGGTGGTGTCCCACATGGTTGTGGCTGGGGTAGGCATCTGGATCTCCTTCAGCTCAGGCTCCACCCTGCGTCTGTTTCACACGGAGACCCTGGAGCACCTGCAGGACATCAACATAGCCACCCCCGTGCATAACATCCTCTCTGGTAAGTCCCTTTCCCAGCACAGCCACAACAAAGTTTCTTCTATCACTAACGCACACCAAAGACTCGGTCCCACCTCAGTAAAGTAGTGGACAACAATGTCCTTTCCCATGGATTGTGAATATAGGTATACAGGACTGTTAAACCTGTGCAGACTACACATCTGTGATATGTGACATTGATGGATTCCCCCCTCAAACCATTGTGCTTCTGTGCTCAGATTGAGACACCTTCAGCTTATCAGACCACTAGCCACAGCAGCAATGATGAGTGATTGCTATGTAATTTAATAATATGATGCTTACAATTAACCTGATGACTAAACTAAACATCTTTGAGCACTGACTTTTGACAGGTTTAACAGAGCAGTCCTATTGGTTGAAAAAGGATTAGCTTTCTTTTCATATTCAAATGTCTGGATCGTCCAGTCAGGTACAGTTGATCAGAAATCCCCAGTTCCACTCAAAGCCCACAGGGACATGGGTACCTATGACTTCACAGCTTCAAAGAGCTGTCGAGCAGAGTGCCTGTCTGTAATTAGATGAGATCATGGTTCTGTGGTTTTGGGATGGTCGGTCCGATGCATGTCCTCATCTTCTTAAAATGGTCAAAGTAAACAATGACACCAGAAACCATTCATTCTGACTTCCTGGTTCGACGATTTGGCAGGTTAACCAAGTTTCTACACGTTTTGTTATATTTCTATCACTTTATCATATTCTCAGAAGCACATATTGGGTTTCTCCATCAGTCCTGAACCTTCAATCCTGTAGCGAGGGGATTTTGACATCAAATAAAATTATCGTATTGCCCTTGGTACTTTATTATTATCCACAGTGGGCTTCACATAATATTATGACCATAAAACCACACTTGAACCCCCTCAACCAACTTCACCTGTTATGGAGAGCGTGGCGTTATTCCAAACTGATTACATCCGAAGGGTAACACAGCCTCACCATAAGAGGGTGGGAGGGTTGTGTCTGCTACCGTTTACCTTTAGCTAGACTCCTTATTAAAAGAAAAACTTGATCCGTCATGAACAGAATCCCCTTCAGACTGGATTTGTGTTTTCAAAATAAGATGTTTACTTAGGGCTCGGTAACCCCCTGTAGGATATCCTGAAGTGGAATTGGCTCAAACATCATTAGTGTGTGTGTGTGTGTGTGTGTGTATGTATATATTTGTGTGTGTATTCGTGTGTGTTCATGTGTGTGACCATGGAGACAGCTAACATGGAGGCAGCGTGTGCACACTTGAGAGCTACACAGAGCAGCTGTGTTTGGGGAATAATAATCTGCTGCCCTGGCTCTCCCCTGCATCACACAAGCCCCTAAATAATCTTTCCCTTTCCTTATCTCCCATCTTCTTTCTCTCTCTTTCTCCGTCTCTTTTTCCTCACTATGTTTTCCCCCCATCTCTCTTAGTGTTTGCTCTGCAAAGTGACTATCCACACAGACAAGGATTGGGAAGGCTGCTAACTTCAGTCTAAATCTGTATTTGAGGAGTCTGGCAGCTGGCTGGTTTTCATGAAATCTGCTTCTATTTTTGTAAGGCAGCAGGGTTACTTTTCTCATGAAGTATTCTGTGAGTGACTGACTGATAATATTAATGTGTGTGTGTGTGTATTTTGCTGTGGTGGCAGCTGTGTGTCTGGGGGGCAGTGTGTACGGTCATGACCAGTAATGGCCAGGCTGAAGGACACACTGTAGTTTCATACCCAGTGCTTTGAAGGAACAGGCCTCTCACTAATCTCACCGATGACAACACAGTGCCAAACTACACGGTTCTCTGAATTTCTCTTTTCTCTAACTAGTATTTACTATATCAAATACATACAGTGAAATATGGCTGCAGTACATCATACTGTCAGGATTGTATGATATTTAATCATACAATGATTTTATGATGTATGATGATGTATTTTATGATACTTATAACATAAGTGGGTAATTTAATTACATTTACATTTATTAATTTAGCAGACGCTTTTATCCAAAGCGACTTACAAGAGAGAGCTTTAACCAAAAGCATCGGTCACTGAGCATAGCAACGTGATAGACCCCGAACATAGTGGGCTTTTAGATTGTGAAACATACATTGTGAGAACCAATAAGGACCAAGGGAAAAGCTATGAGCATAACACAATGATTGCATCAACACATAAGGGTTGCGAGCGATAAAGCAAGAAAGCAACACTGGCGAGTCCCCGCCTGGGGACCGACAAGTAGTTCTAGAGGCCATGCTGTTATTTGATTCAATCAGAGGCTTAATTGTTTTGTTTTATTAATATCTGATGTAATGATGTTTTTAGGATTACAATATGTTACTCAGAATAAGTTACACATAGTTAAACATAGAACATCATGCCACCACATAGCTAGCTTTTCAAGTTACCCCAGGTGTTCCCAGTTTGGGGGAAAAGTGACATTTTTATCACTGAACCAAGTATGTAGTGTTTGATTATGCAACTGAATTACAGCAAATGGTTTTCTACAGAAACCACCGTTACATGGATGTTGAAAGATACATTTCTGGATTGATGTCTACAGAAACATGACCTTCTGGGAAACTCTCCCTCCCAACCACCGAACGATTACATTTAGCAACAGGAGGGTTTTCCATCCAGATGTCAATGATAAAGTGTTAGTCTTGGTGTGCCTTGGGAGGCTCTCTGCTCTAATAAGAGCCGTAGACCACAGAGGAAGTCAGAGACCGCTGACATGAAAGACTTCCTGCTCCAGGCTGACCAATGGTCTATATCGGCTACAGTAAGAGCTGACTTCCTCTGATAACAGCACTGGGGTCAGTGGCATGGTTGTTTGTCCTTTCCAAGTGATCATCTACCAACCAATCCCCTCCACTGTAATGCACTGCATGGGCAGTTTAATTCATGAAAGCCCAACCCTGGCCAAGCGTGTGATGGGATGTTGTCGGGGCACATTCAGGTTTCTAAGGATGTGGGTTGTTTCATGTTACTTTTCTGTGCTGTGCTGTGATTTGCACCCTTCTAGAATGTTCCACACTGGGTTCTGGCAGCTGCTCTGTGATGGATTGAGTGGATCTAAGCTTAGACAGTGCTGCTTCTGCAAACTCTGACTGAACTGGCACTGATTGCTTGGATGCAAGGAAAGCCTACAGTCGATATCTCTTTAAAACTAAGAGTGACGCCTATCTCACTGTGCCAAGTGCCCAGCGCTGGCTATTTTGCTGTTCTTTGACTACTTGAGGTTGAGTTTGCGTAGAGAAATGAAGCCTGGTATATAACAAACTTCAACAGTCAACACTATTGTGACATGGGGTATTGACTGAAGCCTGCCAGCTCTGGGGCAACACAGCTCACAGCCAGCAGTTCTGGAGCTGGAGCGTTTTCTCAGAAGACTCCCGGTGTGATGCGGGGGGTTCCGTTACAGATCTGATGTTATGAGGTTTGTTTAAGGACCCCCTACTGAGGCAGGTCCAGGCAGGGGGTGGATAGGAAAGGAGCATGTTGGGGAGGGCTTCCCCTAGGGTTCTTCCCTGCCAGAGCACAGGGCAGGAATCTGGAGCGCAGACCGGAAGTGCTGAAGGTTAGACTGTCCTCTTCATGTTCGCTCACGTTCAGGCAATTCCTCATGAATCCCTTGTTTGCAAGGACAAATTCCTCACAGATGCATGAAACAGTTGGGTAGGACATGATATAGATACGCTCCCCGGCCACTTTATTAGGCACTATCCAACTGCTCGTTAACGCAAATTTCTAATCAGCCCATCACATGGCAGCAACTCAGTACATTTAGGCATGTAGACATGGTCAAGACGATCTGCTGCAATCGAGCGTCAGAATGGGGAAGAAAGGTGATTTAAGTGACTTTGAAGGTGGCGTAGGTTTTTGGTGCCAGACCGAGAAAAGAGAAAATAATCCAATGAGCGGCAGTTCTGAGGGCGAATTATGCAGCCAATAAATCTGCATAATATGGACCAAACTCTCTGAGGAATGTTTCCAGTACCTTGTTGAATCTATGCCACGAAGGATGAAGTCAGTTCTGAAAGCAAAAGGGGGTCCAACCCGGTACTAGCAAGGTGTACCTAATAAAGTGGCTGATGTGTGTATACTGTATCGTGTGTATGCACACACACACACAGGTTCCCACATTGATTTTCTTTTTTTTGGATTCAACACATCCAAATGCTTGCTTTCATCTCCCTCAAATGATGTGCTTCACTACAGTTTGATAAATCAACATTGGATGTACCCTCATTAGCTTTCTTGTCACTGTCTGGCTGTGATCTTCCGGGGGGGGGGTTACTGTCTGCTGTACAGTGGAGGAGGGTCTGCTATCTGCAACCCTGGAAGCCTTTGTCTTCTTTGACCTAAATACCCAGCCATGCATGGCCTAATGGGGACAAACATGTGGAGCTAGTAAATAACACCTCCATTTGCATCATCATCATCAACATGGCACCGTCTCACATCTCATCAGGGATCACTCACACACTCATACGCACACACACGCGCATACACACACACACTCACGCTCACACACTCATACACACACACACACACATTCACTCATACACACACACACTCACTCACATACACACACACACACACACTACACACACTCACTCGCACCAACACACACACATTATTGTGGGTCCAGACACACAGGCGTGCTCCAGACTGCATGCTGATATCGGCCCACTTCTGCTGTGAGATGGTACCAGTGTCATATCTGGATTGTTAAATATCTCCTCCCCCCCTGCTGCCAGCCACCCTGCTGGTTAAGGCTGGTTAAGTGCAGATCAAAGCCAGTTGGTGTGAAATCAGAGACAGGCCCGGCCCTGTTCACGTATGGTCCACGTTTATTTTAGTATGGCCCGATGGGTGGGGAACTCCAAATATTATGAAAGGAGGAAGTTAAGAAAGGCACCCGCCCCCAGCAGCATTATGTTCCTGATAACCCAGACCAGTCATTACAAACACATGTAAATTATGCTCTGCCGTGTGTGTGTGTGTGTGTGTGTGTGTGTGTGTGTGTGTGTGTGTGTGTGTGTGTGTGTGTGTGTGTGTGTGTGTGTGTGTGTGTGTGTGTGTGTGTGTGTGTGTGTGTGTGTGTGTGTGTGTGTGTGTGTGTGTGTGTGTGTGTGTGTGTGTGTGTGTGTGTGTGTGTGTGTGTGTGTGTGTGTGTGTGTGTGTGTGTGTGTGTGCGTGCGCGCGCGCGTGCATGCGCGCGGGTGTGTGTGCACATGTATAGGCTGGCTTCCTGGAATCTTAGAGGAAGGTCTACTGTTCCCTTGCGTGGGGTGACCTCCACCAAGGGGGGGTTCAGGCAAAGAGATCAGCAGCGATTTGAATCCAAGCCCCAGGGATTATAGGAGGGAGGTGACTAGGGTTTAGCTGCTCTAGCGGCAGTGCATCATGGGTAACCATCCTGCCTTCCCTGCTACACATCTGGAATGGCTGCAGGTCTAGCAGTCATATCCCACAGCCTTTACCCTCAGAGGTGGCTGAACTAGTCTTGCACCCCAGGATATTTAGGAAAACTAGATTGTGTAGTCACACGCTTTAGTTTGCCGTCTGTGTATACATTACCTTTTGACTGCGGTCATCAGCATTTAGTGCTTTTCTGCTTTGCACACATTCATCTCCTCCCTCTGTACCTCAGCCTGTTCCCATAGTGAAGCTAATGAGCGGGGACAGTCTCAATTCAGGGCCAAGGTCCACAGAATAAGTCACCAAGTTTTTTCAGTCGAGATGGATAGATTTGCTGCCATCCCTCTGAAAGGTACATTTAATGTAACAATCCCTTCCGCTTACAGCACAGAGTGGCATTTCATACTGAAGTGATTTGTGAGGAGGGGAGGGAGAAGGAGAGCGTGCCCAATTCAGTCCAGGGTTGCTACAGGCCCTTTGAATAGACCCACAGCAGCCTGCTTAATGACCATAATACGCTCCACTCATTCTATTACATAACACTATTGTGTTTGTTTGTTTGATTCAAAGCCAACCCAAATGGTGCTCTTTAAAATGTTGAAAGAGGCTGCTCCTTTTTTTGTGCCCTGGTTGCCCTGGAGATAAACAACTGTTTAGCGTTAGAACTGTGGTAATGTTCCCACACACAGCGTAGCTGTATCTCTTACTGTAGTTGGGCTGATTGGAGTGGGGCCATTAAGGCGGATATTTGTCCATTACTGGAGGTTAAGATTAGATTAGATTAGATTCAACTTTATTGTCATTACACAGGTACAAGTACAGGGTAACGAAATACAGTTAGCATCCAACCAGAAGTGCAAAACAGTTAATCCAACAGAATATAATAAATATGGGTATACTCAGAATATACATAGTATGAACAGTATAATCAGAATATACAGGGTATGTACAGATTCAAGTGATTTTAGACAAAACAGAAATTACCGGGTAGCATGTATGTACAGTTAGTGCAAATGATGCAATGAGCAGATGTGCAAAATGTACAGGTGGTGCAGTAACAGATGTGCAAAATGGACAGATAGTGCAATAAGAACTCACATATGCAAGCGGTGCAAAATGTACAAACAGAAATGTGTAAATATAGGGAGGCGGGGGTTCTATGGGGGGGTGGGGGTTATATAGGGGGGCGGGGGTCTAGTGGAGTTCAGGAGTGTCACAGTTCTGGGGAAGAAGCTGTTCCTCAGTCTGCTGGTTTTAGATCGGAGACTCCTGAGGCGCCTGCCGGAGGGCAGGAGGGCAAACAGTTTATGGGCGGGGTGTGAGGAATCTCTTCAGATGCTGTGAGCTCTACGCAGACAGCACTTCCTCTGGATGTCCTCAATGGACGGAAGAATAGTCCCAGTGATGCGTTGGGCGGTTTTCACCACCCGCTGCAGTGCCTTGCGCTCAGCGACTGTGCAGTTCCCGTACCACACTGTAACACAGTTTGTCAGGATGCACTCGATCGCACAGCGGTAGAAGTTCACCATGACAGCTGAGGACAGGTGGTGTTTCCTCAGTGTTCTCAAGAAAAAGAGACGTGGGGTGAGCCTTCTTGATCAGGCCGGAGGTGTTTGTAATCCAGGACAGGTCATCCGAGATGTGGATCCCCAGGAACTTATAGCTGGAGACATGCTCAACGGCCATCCCGTTGATTTGAATGGGGTCGTGCGTGTCTCCCCTCTTCTTCCTGAAGTCCACGATAAGCTCCTTGGTGTTTGTGGCGTTAAGGTATCCCCCCCCCCCCCCCCCCCCCTCTTTCCTGTGTAGGGACCCAGAGAGTGTCTGTAAGCAGTCTGCTGGTGTGTCATGGTCTGCTCCTGGTGGGCACCAACCTTGGTGTGACAGTAGGCCTCTCTGTCCCCAGACTACAGGGCATCCCCAAAGTCACAGGTAGGTGGAACTGCCCATAATTGTTTATCTGAGGTACCTTGAACAGTTTCTGTACAAAATACTCTTAATCAGTAATATTTTGTCATATAGTAATAGAGGTAACTCTAGAAGTGTGAACTGGGTTTCTCTTTGTCTAGGCCGAGGAATGGTCTCCTTTCATGCTCACCACGGCCATGTCAAGTTCCTCACCATGGCAGCCGCTGTGAGCAACCGGCCTT
This sequence comes from Neosalanx taihuensis, assembly GCA_030340665.1. Taxonomy (NCBI): domain Eukaryota; kingdom Metazoa; phylum Chordata; class Actinopteri; order Osmeriformes; family Salangidae; genus Neosalanx; species Neosalanx taihuensis. The sequence continues at coordinate 7,947,109 of CM059296.1, read as the reverse complement.
CCGGCAGCCCCCTCACCAGCCCTCCCACCCAGCCAGCAGAGGATGGAGAGAAGAGCCAAGCCACCTGCCCACCTCCAGCCTCGACCTCCACTCCCCCCCAGGGGAAAGGCGTGTGGCTGGGGGAGGCAGGCTGCACCAGCATGGCCCTTCAGGACTCTCTCTCCTCATCGTGCGGCTCGCTGGCCCTCTCCCAGGGATCCCTGGAGCACGGGCCGGAAGACGGCGCCCTCTACGACCTGCTCAATGACCCCGCCCACTCCCAGAGGGGCCGGCGGGGCCAGAAGGTGGACGTGAGCTCCCTGCTGGTGGTGTCAGGGGGGCTCGGCCACCGCAGGGTTAACAAGAAGACCAAACAGTCGCGCCAGGAAGAGACGGTCTCCACCATCATGGTGTGGCAGATCCCGCTGCTCCACATGTGAGACGCATGAGGACCCACACCAGCACCGGGCAGCAAGGTTCACAGCCACTGTAGTCTGCATGACTGGAACTGAATCTATAACTGAGCAAATATATCATGCTTTGCCTTAATGCTTCTCACCCACCTCTTCTCTCCAGGGTCAAGGCTGTGAGGATGTGTTGCTGCAGTCCCTTACTTGAAGTCGACAAACACACACGTGTAGGATGCTGATTCTCTACAGAGACTTAGTCTCTCTCTTCTTTTCAATAGGCATTCCTTAACGGGTTCTAACGGCATCTTACACCAAGGGACCTATCTTGGCATTTCCACAAGGTAACAAGGGATCAATATAACCACGCAGTCACATTGCTTACAGGCATGTTCTGGGCAGTTCACACCCTAGAGGAGGGATAATGGGTCCAGTGAAGATGTATCTGTGGAAAAACCACTGAATTGTCCTTAAAATAATATATTTCTGTTTTGTTTTGTTTGTCCTCTGTTTCAATAATATGTCTAATATGTTAGTTTGGCGTCAGTATAGGACAGTACACAAATGGACAGGGACATTTTTCAGTCTTAATCCCTCCTCCTCATAAATCACTTCAGTATGAATACATACCCAGACTGCAAAAATGACCCTTTTCTTGTTGGGAAAGCAGACACACCAACAAGTAAAGGACCATCACTTGTTGTTTTGATTAACCCTATGATGAAAATCTCACTTTAATATTCATTTTGCCGGTCCACATCCTATGACTTGGGTCAGTGCGTTAAATGAATCCAGGGACAAGTGCTTTGTTTGAAATGATGTTCTTATTTTGGTGGTACACTGAAGCTACTACGTTGTCCTTCTAGCTGTTGTAACACAAAGATGGAGAAAGAAACGTTGGCAACTTTGTTGGAGAGGTCAGATAGGGATTCCTGGCTGGCCAGGGTTCATACTGATATTAGAAAAATCAGGAAAGGGAAAGTTTCTAATCGTAATCAGATCAAATGAGGGCATTGATGTATTTATTGCCCGATTACATTTTCTTACTAAAGGATATTTAAAAGTGTAATAATAAAAAGCTTTATACTGTTGTCATGTTTTGTATGTACTTCTGTTGTGTATATTAACAAGTCTATAAACATGTTTTATTCCTAATTACTATTTGTTTCTCGTGAATAATTTGTTTCTCTCCTTTATTTTATAATGTTACCTACTTATTGCATCTCCACAAGCAAATGTATTTCTGAAACAGAAGTACGTCTGTGTTCAGCTGTGTACTTGTCCTATTGTACCAGTAACATTCTGATGTGCAGATATAAATACATGTTAGGACGAGCATTCAGCTTGAGGGCAGGGAGAATTGAAGATGATGCATCAAGAGTTTCAACACGACCTGTACATTCTCTTCTAGAGTACTGCTATGATCCATCGGGAGGTCAGGGGATCCTATCCACTTTCGCCCACTTGCCGTGTTATGCAATCATGCTGCGATATCTTTTCAACTGCTATCCCAAAAATAGACTCAAAAATAGTTCAGTATCCTTTATCTAAATAATTTTTATGTACCATTATAGCATTGATTGGGCATAATTCACGTAATATAAATAACCGAATACTAATAATAATTCTGATTATATTAAAAAATACTCTAGTAAATACTTTACCAATTGTCTTTTCAAGCATTTTTCTAAGCTTTACTCTTAGATTTAATATGTTTTCTGTCTGAATATCAGGTTACATTCAACTACAATGACAAAGGGTTCACATGCATTGACAGACCAGTATAGACACAGGGCCAGAAGGGCTGTGAAGCGCTGTCATTTCTCATTCAGACTGCCATCCTCCCGTCCAGTCAGAGACAAATTGTTTTCTCCAACCCATCGTTGCCATGGAGACGTGCTACTGAAAAAGGTACAACCAGTATAGCCACACTGACTATTTGGGGCCTGTGGATTAAGCCTCTCGAAATATGGCAGAAAAGAACAAGATACATGCTGTACTAATCTGTACTAAGCTGTTCTAAAAATATGACATGGTAAAAAATAAAAGGGTATGAAGTAGATTCGGTCATTTTGCTGTGAACTTTTATAAACATTCCTTGCAAAATGTTTGTTTTAAACATTTTACAGCTGAGTAATCTAGTCATGATCAGGCAGAACACACAAGTAACGTGCGCGTGTGGGTGTGTGTGTGTGTCTTCTAAATGTGCACATTCTGGAATGATTACCTCTAATGTGCTATCGCAGTAAATTTACTACTTTTGCTACTACTGCTGTTTCTGATCACTGCTTTGAATAGGTGCAAGGAACAGTGTAGCTCAAATAAATAAAATTGGATCACTTTCACATCATAACGCATCACAGCCACAAAGACTGAACGCCTATTCAGCCTTCCCTCTATTACGAACAAAGTAGTATATCCGAATGGGTTCTGGATTTGCCTTACTACAATGGCATTGCAACACAACGGTGGATTTTATAGTCAACTCGTTGTATTGAGGGATTTCCCCTGTCAGAAAACAGCACTGAGACGCGTGAAGGAATGTCGCATCTTGGTCTCGGAATGCCTCCAGTTTGGGAGACAGATGGGGCGGACGTATTGAAGTGTGTAGGGTTAATACAAGGGGGTGTGGTCTAGATCGATAACTGTCGGTCTGCTGCCTACACTAAAAATCAAAACACAGCCTGCAAGGGGGAACGGAGGTGCCCCGGCTGCATGCTGGACCGATTATTTCAAATGGGGAGAGGGGAAATGGAGCATTGATGTGCGTTCCACGTCGAGCCGAGGACCTGCTGATGGAAATTACTTGGCGACATTCGTCGTGGATAATCCTGCTGAATGAGGAATTTTACCCGAAACTGTTAGCCTTTTGCTTTAGACCAGACAGTGACAGTATAGTACAACTGAAAAATTAAAATACGCATATTTGCGTATCTGGGCAAGATATTGATCTTGGACTGGAATTAACAACTGAATGGGGACTGACTGCGTTAATTGGACATTTGTACCGAAATATTAAAGAAAACACCAACTGTCTCGCATTTGACTGTTGATTCTGCATCCTGGAGGTCTCGACTACCTTACATAAGAGTGCTTTGTGTAGGACCAAGAGGGGCTGTTGAATCCAGGCGCAAGACAACGTAAGTAGGTCATAATAAATTATTTGAAACGAGAGACATTATTTGTTTCAGTTAACCATAGAGGCTACGTCGTTGGTTGAGCCCATTCAGGTTTGGAAATACTTGCAAAGAGACATGTCGTGGAGCTGTTTTCCAATAGCTGTAACCTATTCACCAAGGTGGGTGCTAATCAGTCAGTCCTATAGCATATAGTTAATTGATGAATCATTTTCAGAAATTGTTTGAAGTGTATTTGTGTCTGCACTTTAGATGCGGGAGGAGGTATGTTCCAGTGTCTTCCCATTATATTTAGAATTAACTCCCGAGCGAAGTGCGATGCGCCCTGGGCATGCGCTGTCGATGACCGACTCCCTCGGGTCGCATTAACACAAATAATAGATAAGCAGGGTGATTATTGTAAGAGGTCATGTCAATTTATAGCAACAGCAACGTGTTGGCCATGCAAGTGCTCAAATATTACAATAGTTGAAGTATGTTTGTAATATCAGATTCGTCAAACGCAAAATAACGACATGTTACTGGAAATTCCTTATATATTTTGTTGTCGTTGTCGTGTTTTACCTCTAAATTGGCGTATTCCGTACAACTGATGAAAATGTTCTTTTCATAGCCGACTTGTAGAGTAAGGGCGCCCCTCGCAGCTTCGAAAAGCACTGACAACTCACCATTGATTCTAGGCTGAAAATGTGACTGCTTTGGTTAATTGCCTTTTTCTTTGCTTCTTTACAAATAGCATAATGACCCGACGCTCTGGGATTCAGTCTGTAGACACATCGTGACTCTCAAGACTGACTTTGGAATCCTGCTTACCATGACAGCCTTGGATCTGGCCTCAAGCTCGCTGTGTTAAAATGAACGAAGCACAAATACAAGGAGGACAAGGAGGCACGTTCACCGTGAAAGCAGACGTCATCCTCCATGCGGTCCATGCTGACCTGGCCTCTCCCACCAAGGAGGAGGGAGCGCTGTGTCCTGTAGCCCTGAGGCAGGAGGGGAGCTCCCTCACCTCAGACCTGGGGTTCCCAAAGGACGACCAGACATTCTGTTCAGAAGTCCCACCGGCCCTGATGACTTTCCAGAAGGAGTATCTCTTGGACAGTGGGTTCATGGAAAACCACCACAATGATCATCAGCCTACAGAAGCTTCATACACCTCAAATGCCAACCAGTTTCACATCTCAAATGATCATCCCAAGCAGGTGCCTCCTTCAAGCACGGATCTCAACGGTTCCCACGGCAGAAACGGCATCAGTGAAGGCATGAATGGAGCTCGGGCCAAAGTGCCCTACAGCACAGACTCCTCTACCCGCACTGAGAGCAGGGCCGACCAGGAAGTTGACGTCCCCCTGGCCTTCAACCATGGAAAGGATCAATGTCAGAACAGTAACGTCACCACCCCCTCTGAACATGGGACTGTTGCACCTGACACTCATTGTATCACCATGGGCCGGCAGCCAACCACGCTAGAGCTGGGTCTCTCCTCCAGTGCCTCCGCCCATACACCTGAGCCCACACAATACGAACATTCAGCCCCCAAGAACAGTGGCCTCAACGGAAGCGCAGCGTCTAAAAAGGAGCCTGATTTAGTGATCGAGGTCGGCGGACAGAAGATCAGCGCGCACAAATCTGTGTTAGCGGAGAAGAGTGACTACTTCAGAGCGAGGCTGTCTCGGGACATCCTGAAAGTGAAAGGCGTGAACTACAAAACCTTGTCGATTCTGATAGACTACATCTACACTTCCCAGATGAGGGTGCAAAAGGAAAATGTGGTCGACGTCATCACCGGGGCGAAGATCTTGCAGGTCCCCTGCGCTGTACAGGCTGCCGTGGACTCCATGTCGGAGCAGATCACGCCAGAGAACTGCTATGAGGTCCTGACCATCGCCAAGAAGCAACGCCTCAGCGAACTGAAGGAAACCGCCTACCGGTTCATGAGTGACAACTTCCTGCAGGTTCTCCGGGACCCTGCGGTTTACGGACGCCTAAATGGCTCGGAGAGAGACCTGATCCTGAAGAAGAGAATGGAAGGGAAGAAGTCCTTGATGGTCGCAGAGATTAATGACGTGTTTGACCGTGTGGGCAGCAGACCGCCCAGTCGCAACAACAGCCGACCGCAAAGTCCGCTGTCGGTGGCGTCGTTCGAGGACAGTCACATGATCTACTACTTTAACGAGACAGCAAACGATTGGAGACCGCTGACTGTGATGCCTGAGGATATAAACACTAAAGGCTGTGGGATCTGCACCATGTACAATTACCTGTTTGTGGCTGGGGGGATAAAGGGCTATGGGGACAAGGGCAAGGTCTCAGACAAGGTCTTCTGTTACAACCCCATCACCAACCGCTGGAGCGAGATTCGACCGTTGAACCAGGCGAGGTCGCAGCTAAAGCTAGTCTCCATGGATGGCAGCCTGTATGCCATCGGAGGTGAGTGTCTGTTCACGGTGGAGAAGTACGACCCCCGCGCGGACCGTTGGAGCACAGTGGCTCCCTTACCCAAAGGGGCGTTCGCTGTGGCGCACGAGGCCACCACCTGTAACGGAGAGCTCTACGTCTCCGGGGGCTCTCTCTTCTACCGTCTTCTCCGGTACGACATCAAGAGGGACGAGTGGCAGGAGTGTCCCTACAACAACAGCAGGAAGAAGTCTTCCGACATGGTGGCGCTCAAGAGCTTCATTTACAGGTTCGACGTCAACCGCGAACAGGGTATAAACGTGTTCAAGTACAACACCATCGTGAAAATGTGGCACGACTGCGCGTCGCAGCGACAGGGAAGTCCTCTGCCGTTCAGGTGCGCCGTCATCGGAAACTGCATCTATTGTGTGAACAAGACACAGACTCTGCAGTTCATTGTGGAGGAGGAGAATGCCTACTTTGTGGAGGAGCCACTGAGAGCCCCTTTGGAGGCCAAAGGAATATTATTTCCTTTTATACTCAGTTTACCAGAGAAGCCAGAGAGGATTGTGTAATGTCAAGCTACTATTAATAAGAAACCATAGCAGACGTGAAATAGATGAACACTGCTCAACGTCAGATTTACTTTTCTTGTGTCCGGTTTACATGCTCGAAATGGAATGTGTTAATTTGCATGGCGAGTTATCTCCGGGATAAGCCTTAAGAAGAAAAACTTTCAAAATGTTGAACGAATGATATAAGTTATGCATCCGGCTGTAGATAGAGATGAGATGATAGCCCATGTTCCGCATATCTCAATTTAGATTTCTGTTTTGTGCACTTTTGTAACTGCAGGTAGAATAGGTTTTCTTTTGATCGTATTAGTTGGCTGGTTGCTTTGGGCCAAACATCTTATGTGGATAACCGGTGAATTGAGAATAAGGGAAGAGTTTAAGAATGACTGGACATGGCTGCTCCATATAGGCCCCTATGCAAACAAGCACTTCAGAAACACAGTTATCAGCATAATGCCTGCCATAACATACAACGATGTTGGGGATGTTTTGAAAAACTTGACATTATGACAGCAGGTAAGATAGCTATGTAAACCTACGCTAATCAGCTACAAGATGCTAATAACCTAGATCCAATTCAGGTCTTCAGAAACTGTTTACGAGCACAATTCACTTGTAAATAAAACTACAGAAGAACACTGACTTTATCAAAACAAATGACAACATTTACCAGTAAGTGTGAAAGGAAAAATATATATTGAATACAATCGGTTAGATGGGCTTGATTGATTGGAGGTTGGTGCCTGTGCTTACAGAGTGTATTAAAGGGATTTGTAAGAGGTGGATACTTTGAGAGGATGGTTCCTTTGTCATGTTTGCCAAAGACATGTTGTTTATCAATCCCTAACATATGGTACGTGAAAAAAGAGAAAAACACTCACCTACTTCCTTTTAAGAATATAGCAATAGCTTCAGCTTTCAGAACTTATGATATGACTCATATATCATTTGCTGCGCATTTTATTTTGAGGTAACTTTTATGGTTAAAATCCTGTTAATATCTTTTCTGTCAAACGCATTTCTTAGTCCCAGAACCCAGATTTACCAATTGGTGGATTGAGCTGTTTTCTTAGATGAGTTTGCTGCCTTGATTTCTCCAGCACAACATAGCTCCAACATTGCCTAGGCACCCTTATGCCAAATCCTTCTCAAACCTGCACTTGTAGTATAGAACTCAATCTTCTGCATTTTTTGCTTCATTTTTTGCTTTTGCAATAGCAGTCATTGGGATTTTTGTTAAGTTATGGGAGTTCTATAGTTTGCTGTTATTTGAAATCTAGGTAGGTCTGCCTGCCTTGACCAAGTGGATGTCACTTGACATTAAATTGACAGTTTGTTCTCTGATGTCAATGTATTGTGAAGTTCTAATGGGTTGGTATTGTTTATCTAATGACTTGGACCTGGCATTGTGATGAATGGCTTGAAGACAAAATATATTTAGCTGGTTGAAGGCTTTCTTACTGTAAATGGCTAACAAACTAACTGTTGAATGATGTATTAAAGTCAAAAGTAAGTGCTGCATATGAAAATATTTTGTGAATATTAAGCGAAATTTAGGACTGCCATCTAGTGGACATCCGGTTTAACACCACCTAGGCTGTAAGCCATGCATCAGGTTTGCATGCTGACCATTTTTACAATTCAAGTGGATATATTCTCATAGCTTCAGAAAATCAACAAGACATATTCTGTTGCAACATGTAATATATTTGCAATGCTTGTGCTCTAGTTCAAGAGCGTAAAGAGGCAGAGGCTGAGTGGTGTTTGTATATGAGGCCAGCTTCTCCTACTGCGGTCCCTTCTACAGCCTCGTCTCATCAGAACAGGGCCCTGCAGCCTTCTCTGTGGCCTCCCCTGTACACCTCAGACTGGATCTCAAAGAGGTCGAGGCCGCGAAACACAATCCTGGTGTAAGGCACGGACTTGGACACGGCAAACACTTCCTGTCAGACGGATTACGCAAATTGATTGGACACTGAAACTACATGTCAATTAGTTACCAATCCTAAAGATGATGGACAGTGGCTAACAACAAACAACGAGTCTGGCACTCAGATTTGAAATTAGATTTGGCAAAAAGTGCCAGAGAAAAAATATTAAATAGTTCCAATTGGCAGGTACTATTATCCAAAGTGACGTACTGGAAAGGATTCAGCCGACTGCGTTATGTCCTGCGGAGAGTGGTCGATGGTGACATCGACGATGCTCCTGCGTGTCTGCCTAAAGGAGCGCTGGGCTAGAGGGATAAAGGCCAGAACGATGGATGCCGCCACATTCAACGCCCCGGCAACCACGAAGCCCAGGTCGTCGTTGCCCGTGATGTCATTCATCCAGCCTGAGGACATGCGAAATTGGTTAACTCGATGCTAATATTCACATTACAGATATTTTACACCTTAAAACTTAATGCATTGTCTATGGAAAAAAATGAATTTTTGCAGAAAGTACTAACTACAGTGATTTAAATGTTTGTGACTTTAGCAAACATTTTGAGCGTTGTCATGGTCACGTGTTCATCAAGAAAAAGCCTCTGTAATCATACCAGCAAAAGGTGGACCCAGGCAGCTGACAGTGTTGACACTGAGCATGAACCCCCATGCCACAGGCATGAGCTCAGCACCCATCAGGTCAAAGGTCAGGATGGGCTGCAGGATGTAGTTTCCTGCGTCGGCCACTCCGAGCAGCAGAGCGAACACCACGATAGACGCGTAGGTGTGGAGAGCAGGGATCAACAAGTACAGCAAACCTGGAACCAGAACAGGACACACATACTGATGATACTGGCTGACAGCACTCAACATTCCATTCATGGAATGTTCCAGTTCAACTTTTCAAAAATAGGGAATCACACTGACAGCCTTCTGATCGCTAGTCCTACGCCCTAACCAGTCAGCCACCGGACTCCCCTTAACTTCAAGAGTATATCCCACCACACAACTCAACACACGCCTGAACAATGTAGTCAGATAACCGTACCAACAAAGAAGACCGAAGCCTGGTTAAAATAAAGTCTGTTGATTTTCTTGGAGTCACAAATCTTTCCGAAGATGATCCGGCTGAACATGCTGGTCAAGCCCAGACACAGCATGATGTTGTTGGCCCTGTGGACAGGGATGCCCAGCTGTACGGCATGCTTCATCTACACACACACACATGGGCAGGTACATTAAGTATGTCTGTTCACACGCATAAACCCAGGTACATCCCTAACAACACTATAATACACCATTGCACAAGACCCAAAAGATGTCAAAATGTATTGTTACAAAACAAAACAACAACCTTGAAATTACCCATCCTTCTTGCTAAGTTGTGATACTTTTGAAGATGACTTTCTATCACTCACCAAGTTGACATATGGTATAAAGAATCCAAATTTACACAGTCCGTTGGCGAGGACCCAGATGAGGAATACCGTGTTTTTGCACAGTCCCAAGTCCACAATAAACTTCCTTAGCAGTGAGTCCTTCGGATTGTCTGCCACACTCCTGGTGGGGCCTTGGTTATAGCAGGAACATTAGTGGAGTTAAAGCGGTTTTACCCATACATGTCAGTCAATGGCAGTCTTTTGACATTTCTGTGTAGCTTTAGTTCCATACATTACTGATAATGTTTCACATAATTAAATGAGCCTGTGAGTAATTTAAAGTTTCATGCACGAGTCCTTGAGGTTTAAATGAAGCCAAGCCAAGCTGTGGGGTCAATATCTACAGTATCGTTAACACCTAGTACCTTTATTGAGTGGCAGGTAGGTAAAGCCGGCGATGACACACAGTAACATGACTCCAGAAAACACCCGCAGACTCTGTCTCCAGCCCAGGGTGTCTATGAGGTACTGGTGGAGCTGGGTCTGGACCAGAGCCCCTGCGGCCCCCCCTGACATCACTATCCCAGTGGCCAGGGAGCGCTTGGTGGTGAAGTACTGGCTCACCATGATCATACCTGGGGAAGAGAAGGACAGGTAGGGTGGGTGGAAGACAGAAAGATAGGATGAACAGGCTTGTATCCATTTTCTCTCCAAATCTGTCATGTACTGTCTTTTGTGGCTGCGCAATATGACCAAAAATGAAATCTTTGATCTTAAAAATATGATGTATGGAATATACAGTGATCATCAGTTTCTCTTCTCAGTTCCCTTCCATACTGCTAACCTGGGGTGAAAGCGAAACTGGAACCTATTCCAGTTAGAAATCCATGGGTGAATAACAGGACACCCACTGACGATGCGAACGAGGAGCAGACAATGGAGAGCATGACGATGAGGGAGCCTAAGATAGACATCTCTCTGGCTCCATACCTGACTGTCAGCTTTCCTGACAGAGGCCCACATATCATGATGAACCCATAGCTGATGGAGCCAACCAAGGCTGTGGGGAGAGATAGGGTCAGCATTGGTTTAATGCATAGGCGACATGACTTGAAAAAAACTACTTGAGAGGTTTATTTTGATGGTCGGTAAAATACTAGCCTGTTTTCGAACTTGTGTCCTCAAATTCGTTAAGGAGACTGATAAGGTAGACACCGAATGAATTGTGAAAGCCTAGTACCAGAGCATTGTACAAAAACGAGACGAAGACTATAACCCAACCCCAACCTCCGTCAGGAGGCGGCTTGATTATCCGTGGCTCCGATTCCTCGATGTCAAACCTTCTGAACGGACGGGCCGTCCGAAAGACGTGCATTTTGGCTAATATTTGTTCATGAAACAGGGCCAACTTACATGTCGTCTCGCAATTTTATTATTATGATTTTTTTTTCTTTAGATATAGAACCCACCAAGTTTAACTGAACTGCATCATAATGCTGTGGCGTCATAAACGTTGTAGGCGCGTTAAATTGATAGAATACATGATAAGTGACCTCTCGATTAATTTCATTTGAGATTACTTTCAATAACATTGCAGCAACGTTGCTGATAAACTCTTATTTGGTCACCTTCACCTTCTGGCAACTTTGCCGCGAATTTAGTCTACCTGTTGCATCCCAGCATGTGCTCATTTATGTACATAAATAGTCATACATTGGTCATCAATTCTCATATGCAGAAACATTTGGAATATAATCGAGTCTTTCACTCTTAACTATAAACATGTACAAAAAGCAATGAATTGGTGATGTGCAAAATGATAAAGTAAACATTCTTTGTATAGTGTTGCGGATCAAAACTGGGATACGGGAGTAAATAGACGTTAAGGACCAAATACCAAGTTACCAATAATGTTTAATGAAACAGATAATGATGCATTCACAATGTACAGACACAATGAACAATCAAAGAAGGCTTTCAATGGAGAATGTAGTCTGACAACAAACCAACCAAGTTCCTGTCCAGTCTCAATTCTGGCTCTCTGTCCTTGAGAGCTTACTTTTGTATCTCCCCAGACAAGGAGGTGTTTGTTGGGTGATTGGTCAAGACACAGGGGAGTAAACGTGAAAATGTCCAATGGAAGGTTCGGAGTCTTTTAGGGGTGCATCAGGGATGGTCTGGGGTGATAGAGTGCAACAGGGGAGAGACAGATAAGGAGTAAAGTTGGAAATCAGGACGAGGAGACAGATTGGAATTAGAGGAGGGCAGTGTCTCCTCCAGAGTTAGAGAGGGTAAGGGCAGGGGTCAGGACTGTGTGAGGGTCTGGATACAGGGTTGGGACAGGGGCGGGGGTCGGGGCTGTGTGAGGGTCTGGATACAGGGTTGGGACAGGGGCGGGGGTCGGGGCTGTGTGAGGGTCTGGATACAGGGTTGGCCAGGTGTTGGTATCTGAGGGAGAGTCAGAGGGGACAGGGGCGGGGGTCAGGTCTTTGTGAGGGTCTGGATACAGGGTTGGGACAGGGGCGGGGGTCGGGGCTGTGTGAGGGTCTGGATACAGGGTTGGCCAGGTGTTGGTATCTGAGGGAGAGTCAGAGGGGACAGGGGCGGGGGTCGGGGCTGTGTGAGGGTCTGGATACAGGGTTGGCTAGGTGTTGGTATCTGAGGGAGAGTCAGAGGGGACAGGGGCGGGGGTCGGGGCTGTGTGAGGGTCTGGATACAGGGTTGGCTAGGTGTTGGTTTGTGACAGGCCAGGGATCAGAATGTCCAGTTGGTTGTCCTGTGAGAGAGAAGAGATACGTCTGTGTGCAGGAGAGAATTGTGATGCACATGACCTTGTATGTTGCAACTGTTTCCTCTCTCACTGCCTACCACATTCCTCTGTCCCGCTTTCTCAGACATTCACTTACATTCTACGCAAGTACAAAGTAAACACATAAATCCATTGACATCTCCATTTGACATAGCAGTATATTAATAAGAATAATATTAGTAGAACCTGGTTGCTGTTTCTTACTTCCACGTACAGGTTTGCATGGGATAATTCAATCCTGGCTAACCACTGACCTCTCTCATGGTGCAGAGTTGCATGGAATAATACACTGGTATTTATGACCTTCAACATCAGCAACTCAGGCCTGCAATAGTGTTAGTGAAGACTGGCACTATGGTGCTTTATTTAGTGTTAGTAATTCATGATACATTAAAAGTTAAACAAATTGTAAATGATATAGCAGCATTGTCAAGATAGCAGCTTTGTCAGTACTGTACTAGTGTGGCCACATTATCAGTATGATTTTAAATCCTTCACAATACCAAGCATAGCTTTATGAAATACACTGCACATTTGTACTCTAATGATTTTGTAATAATTGTTGACGGAAAAGCGACTCTTAAGACTTTCATTTCCAAAGACATGTCATCACAGAATATTACGGTTCTCCTTTATTATCATTACGCCCTAATTTACCCTATTGTGTATGGAGGGATAAAGGGGCCAAAACTACATAAATGCATACATGGATATATAATTTAATGGTTAAATACTTGAAAAAAAATCTACATCGCAGAAGTAACTGGCAAATAAAAAATGTGAATGCCTAACTGACATACAAAATGTATGAATGACAAATTCGCATAATGTATTATTTCTGCATACATATTACACACCAGTTAGGCCCAACCAAGTGATCAAATTACGGGGATTATCCCCATACTGACAATGCTGCTACAACTTTATATCTTGATCACACACGTAATGGATGACCTAATACTAATCACACAACTTTATGAAATCATTTTAACATGTATCTAGATGACTCTGGGTCTATGTAATCAAATAAGTATACTCTTTGTCTACTTATCAATCCACAACAATTGAGTTTTAGTAGCAAATAAAATGGGTCTTTGTGAAGACTATGAAGGCAAAATAGCCAGGATTGTATTATGCCATGCAATCTTAAAGGTGGAAGTGAAAAGCAGCGACCAGGTCCCGTAAACACTCTTATCTAAGACCTTACTTACATACATATTGAAATATCACAGACTTCTCTGTATTTATTTTGTCTTATTAATGATGATTTGAGTGTGTGAGAAGAGAATGTTGTGAACCAGCAATCTAATGTGAAAAGCCAAGCAGGGAGGCCTTTTCCTTTTCTAATATCACACATTTGATTAAACTTTTCAACTGAGGCTGCTTTGCTGATCACCATTCCCTCTTGCAGGGAAATCACAAGAAAAGTTTCATTCTACTCTTCACTTTTTGAGTTTTGAGTTGCAAATGAGCAGCAACAAATGCATGCTTTTACATATGTTATAATTATACATAATAGGGATGCATTTGTATAAAACATACAGAAATGTCAGATGTGCAACTGATGTTTAAAAAAACGCATCGATCTGCAAGTGAACACCCCACAATTTCCCCAGAAATCGGGCAGTAATCTCGCCTAGGGCTCTAAATAAGGTAGAGCCGGCCCTGTGTACACATGATGCCCCCCTTCAGATTTCTGATCAATTTCTAATGTCTATGTTCATGTGCTTGTAAGCTGCTGCTTGTTCAAAGTTTTACCGCTCCGTGATGAAACCTGACACCGCACTGTCAGGCTACCTCTGGGCTCATTTGCATACTGCAACAACGATATGAGAGGGAAGCTGTGTGTCCCTTTTTCGGCTGACGTTTTCTGCTACTGCAGATCGTTTTGTCAACTTTTGTCAAACAATTTTGTGAGCGTATTAAAATGTGCTTTCTCAACTTCTAAAATTTTGATTTGAAGGGGCAAGACATTTATTTGAGGGGGCGTTGCCCCTCTTGCCCCTGCGTAGAGCCGGCCTCCGACTATGTCCTATGAACAGGGGCGGACTGGTACAAAAAATCAGCCCTGGCATTTTGGACCAGACCGGCCCACAACATTTGACACACACCTTTTCAGTCTTTTAGATGCAACTGTGCAAGTCTTTAAAACAACATACCTTGAGCCATGCAATGACTTAACAGTAATCAGTGAGGGTGGACACATGAAATACTTCCAAACTTGTCATTTATTAACAGTATACAAATACACTGCACCACTCAATCACAGTAATGAACAAAATTATGTTATTTAAAAAAACAGCTTTTACATAAAACAGCCAATTTTTTACAGGCCTAAATAGGAGCTTACCCAAGGACTACTAGTTGAACAAAGAAATGAGTGTGCTACTCTTCACTTTTCACTCACATTTTTTGTGTGTGTGGCTTTAAATGTGCCTAGGCTAGAATTACTGGCATTTACAGATACCTGCTGCATTCACATAACATAGATGAACATAGAATGATACAATTTAAAAAGTGAGATTTTCAACAACAAAAAAAAGTCCACTTTTTTCTAACAAAAAAAAAAAGCCAGCGGAAATGCAAAAGTGCAATAACATGCCAGTTGTAAATTCGTAACTCCTGTTCCGAAGCACCCACAAACTCGTGTGAGGTCTCTTTGTAAAGGCCTGGACCTTGGGAACAACATCCGAGCGAGGACGGGCCTCCCACCCGCGCGCAACGGGCCACGGCGCAGCCTCAAACGGGGGTCGCCCAGAACGAAATACAGAGAGCACGCGGCCAGAAGTGCATGAATTCAATGAAGCAACACTACTATAAGCACAGAAAAAAGTGCTTCCCCCTTATATATGCCTGTCTAGAAGCGGCCATGCTCCTCACCTTCAAGAAAAGGGTCAGAACCCACTTATTCCGATAATTTAATAACACTTAGAAATATTAGAAATAGTATGGCACTCAGAAATATCACTTGTTGTTGTTCAGAAACTCGCTATTGTTGTGTTGTTGTTGCTTTATTACTCGCGCCACAATACTGTCCGGCAGAGGCTCACCTTAAAACTTCTAAAATGTTCAGCTGAATGCTCTTATAGTTCTTCCCTTCCTAAATGTAAATGTAGTTCCGTTAACAGTGACAGTGCGTCAAACAACACATGCTATGACAGCTATCAGCTTTATAAATATATCGGCTTTATAAATAAATCAGGTTTATAAATATCCTCATATCAGCTTTATACATATACCACTATCAGCTTTACAAATATATCAGCTTAATGAATATATCATCTTTATAAATATATCAGCTTCATAAAAATAATGGCTTTATAAATATATTAGCTTTATAAATATGCGTGTATTTGCTGGTTCGAGTAGCCTGAATGCACTAGTTGTAAGTGGGATGTCTAAATGAAGCTCTCATGGGGGCAACTTTTGGATTAATATCCAGTACCCTGGAAGGGTAACATTCAAACCTTCTCACCTTGTGTGCAGTGGTCTGCCTCCCTGAAGAGATAGGCCTATACATGACTTAAGTTTTCATCTTCATACGTATGGTTTATCACAACGTTAATTAAAATGCCAATTGAACAACAGGAAATATTTTGTTGTTGTTGTTGCTGTACATCTGTGGAGTCAGTGCACGTTTATCTTAAAACATCGCATTGCAAGCAGCACAATAGTTCATCTCACATATACTGACAACCAGGGGCGGACTGGGACCAAAATTCAGCCCTGGCATTTTCTGCCAGGGCTGGGGGGGGGGTCCACTGGGGGGAGGTCCACTTTAGACCGATGCGAGCTAGCCAGCGATTCCCAAAGACGTCAGTTCCCTGGAAGGGAATAATGGGATTATTATCGGGCCGCCGAAGAAATACGATAATTAATAACAATATTTCGAAAAATTACCGGATGCTCTCGGTTAAATGTCGGTCACTTGAGCGTCAAAAATGTAACCCACAAGTTCGAAAAAACGAGTAGGTGTCTTTGTGTGCGTGTGTGTGTGCGTGTGAAAGTAAGGACCCCGCTGACGCAGCAACAACTGACGCAGTGTTAGCCAGGAGAAATTTACTTAAAAATGTAAAGAAAATATCCTCTGTGCTGTTCCGAAGCACCCACAAACTCGTGTGAGGTCTCTCTGTAAAGGCCTGGACCTTGGGAACAACAAATAAACAAACACACAATAAATTGAAACACCATTGTGAAATGTAAACGATAAAATAATACATTTTAATGAGGAGTGTCCTGATTCTGCTTCCATTGACAAGCACCTCATCACCTTGAGACCAAAGGCTGGTGATCGTTGCATTGTCAAGGTAGGGTGAGACGTTCAGCCAAGCGGAGCAGTCACATCCTCAAGTCAGAACGGTTTAACAGGGTAACAAGTCGCGCATTCAAGCAACAATCACTTCCATACTTCCATGTTTAGCAGTGGACTTAATTAAAAACAACACCATCTTCCACGTCTTACCTTCACATAGGATGATACTTTTTCAAAGGCAAAAGCAGTTTATTTGTCATTTTAAAGAACCCAGAAAGAAAGAATAGCCAAACAGAATCAAGGAAGTTCTGGTAGAAGCAGAGAGGGACCACCAGAGGAATATACAACAGGCTTTTTAAACACATGATTCTCCAACACAGTATTTACAAACTGTGAGAAGACTCCTGAAGTAAAACCAAATGCTCATGAGCTCAATTAATTCAAATGGAGAAATAAGTGCAGGTTCAAAGCACGTATGAGTTACACAACAGAGACGTAACCATAGTTATTGGTTACCAAAAACTTTATGTGTGCATGGCAGCAAGGAAATAAATCCATTATAATCGACTACCAATCATAATCACTGCAATCCAACAGTCATAAAAAAAAATAATCTCACAACAGATACTTCAGGAGCCTTCATACACAGACGTAACAGTACAGGGAATTGGATGGGACTGACAGCTGAAGTCAGTAGAGAGCATGTCAGACCTCCTCCTAGTGGTTCTGACAGACTGGGGAGGGGGGGACATGAGGGTGAGGGGGGGTTGCACAAGATTCATATCCAACCATCCATAAAACCAGGTAGGGGAGGGAGAGGTGACAGTTGCGTGAGAGGGAGGAAGGTGAGGGGGGGGAGAGAAGGTGTGCGTCTCTGTGTTTGGCCTTGGAAACAGCACAGGGAGTACACCAACACATATGGCTTAGGTAAGACTATCCCACCCCCACTATCCCAACCCCCAGGTAAGACTACCCCCACCACCCCTCGCTTCCTCCTTCTACTTGCTGTGAGTTGCTCTGGATAAGAGCTTCAGCTAAATGATTAAATGTGTATGTGTGTGTCAGAAAGGCATTGTTTACAATCACTAAAGTTAGCCTTCCTATGTGGAGGGGTTAGCAGGTCATCTGGGGATGCAATGACTGATGCTGTGGAAGGACTAACAGGAGTGAAGGATGGCGGCTCCACTGGGACAAAAATCCCTATCTTGAAAGAGGCCTTTAACAACAAGTTTACCAAGAAACATGCACACAACATGAAAGTGTTGAAAATATAACACAGAACATAAAAAAATAGATTAACAGTCAAATAATGGTAAACAAAGAATAGAAAATGACCCTGATATATAATTTGAATACCGGTATATTCAAATTGAGTAGGAATGTGAAGTGTCATTGATGGTAAATTAATTAGACCAGGAGAATGATACCTTCAGATGATAGACCCCAGGGGAGAGACCATTAAGTGAGAGAGAGATCCTCCAAAGGAGAGATCCTCAGGGGTCACAGTCTAGAGAGGAGAACTTTAGTGATCCAGGACAATACCAGTTAGCCATGAGCGAGGAGCTCCAGTCAGACCAGTTTGGTTCCATGTGTGGGCGACCAGCGCTGATACAAGTGTAGGTGGGGGATGAAGGCCATTCGCTTTGGTGAGGTTCCAGAACCAACAGGGAGGATGGGTCTGGGGGAGGAGGGAATGGTGGTTTTCCCGGATTACTTGTTTGCGGCCTTGATGCCGACAGCACACTCTTCATCAATGGCGCTGAGCACAGTGATCTGACAAAAGACAGAGATAAGGTGTGGGTACACATGCCACCATCCACACACACATTTACGGTACGCAAGAACCTAGTCAAACACCACCCCATGCAAACGCACATCCACAAAGAGTAACATGCACAAAAGCACACACACATCTGCACACTATTACACAACACGCTCACACAAACACACTTACCAATATGTCCTCGGAGGCATCAAATCTCTTCTCGATCTCCTTGCCCAGGTCACTTTCAGGAAGCTTGAGGTCCTCTCTGACATCCCCATTAGTGCTCATCAGACTCAGGTAGCCCTCTGTGATGTTCAACAGCTAGGATAACAGGATGTGACATCATAAGATACAGGCAGCCATCTGTGATGTTCAACAACTACAACAGCAGCAGGACATCATCAGGCTCAGGTTTGTGATGTTCAACAGTTTGCAGCGAAAACCTTAATTTCCATGGTTGACTGTCCTGGTGAAAAAACAACTTAACATTTTTAACAGTGTAGCTCATAGGATTAGATTAGATAGACCTTTATTTGTCCTCCAGGGGGTGGAAATTGCAGTTCACAACAGCAGCAGGGTAAAGTACAGCACACAGATGACAAAAACATTTCCTATTTTGGGGGCCTTGGCCGGATTACTGACCTAAAAACTAGGTTATGAATTACCACATGTTTTGGTTGAATAAATACACTTTGTATACATGCAATACATTTCCAGCAAACAGTTGTGACATTTTCAATCAGTTAAATATTAGGACCGTTCTGAAAACACTATGTGCCAGAAGACCTGACCATGGACATTGCTCCTAAAGAAAAATATTTGTTTTGTTGAAGTTTGATTTTGTGTTTGTTTGCTGTATGACTGAATAAAACCTGGGCTGAACAAGTGCCTGGTTAAAAGCCCAAGTGAGCTCCTTGGTTACCACGCAGTTTTGAAGGAGACAACATGGGAGAAGATATCTATAGCTCCAAAAAAACACAAGATCTAAAACCAGCAGCAGGTAACAAACACTCATTTAAAATAACTGTGTTTTTAAAGTCTTTCATTTAAAACCTTCATAATAATCAGTCTTGTATCTTGAAGCTGTGTGCTCTATGGATTTAGTGCAGTTTAGATAACGTGAGATATTTATACACAATGGTTTATTTGCGTTAAGGGTGGTTGTGGATTGGACCCCTAAGCAGATACTGAGAGTTGTCTGGAGTTCAACAAAAAGTTTATTATTTTCAGCACACAGGGTAGGCAGGCTGTAGAGGCAGGGTGCTGGCAGGCCGAATGCTCCAAACCAAAAACCAAAAACGAGGAACAGCAACTAGGCACACCAAGGATTCTGTGTATCTAAAGAAAACAACACCGGTTAAGAATAAAACAAAGCAAACATGAGGTAAGTATCCATGGTTGTCTTTGAGGTTCTCTACCGGACTGGACGGAATTAGTGGAGTCAGGACCAGGCTTTTATGGAGATGAGTGGTGCAGTGGTGCAATCATACAGGTGTGCCTAGTTACCTGTGAAGAGAAAGCCAGCCACACCCCTGCAGGAACAGAACAAAACAGGAGAGGGAGACAGAAACAACACTCCCCAAACAAAAAATCACCACAATTTGAAGCAAATGTAATTATGAACAAATACTAGTTAGCATGGTACAATCATTTTGATATCAAGATTGACTGACAGGAAAGGGAGTTACATTAAACATTAAATTACATCAAAAAGCAATTAAAGATAATTTATAAATTGTCACACAAATTCCAATAGTCCCTTTTAGGGTCCACAAGCAGTATTGTCTTTGAAAGATGTTTGTAAATTCATTGAGAGAGAGAGAGAAAGACAGAGGTGGTAAACATTTTCTAATATCTTCAGCTGAAGGAAGCCTGCTTTACACCACCCAGTGTATAACTTTGGGAAGAAATCAATTGTCGGGAAGATTTTTAACTACTTCTACTGCTTTGGTCTATCTTATTTTGTTTGGATTTACTAGGTATGCTTCCATCAATGACATTAATAGGCCACTAACTAGCCATCTAGCCAATACAAGAAAAATAACTTGTCCTCTTGTTAGTTGGCCATGGTATGATTGCAATAACATATTCAACCGTGTCAGCTTTTTAAAGAGCACTACATGAACCTTGTTGTTTTCCCAGCTGTTTTGAGGTCATGGAGATCCCACTCTTCAACTGCAGCAGTGTTTCTGGACATGCTGTGTTTAATCCTACTGTCTGGAGTCATAGGCTTGGCAGTTGGCCGTAAGTGTCCTTATCATTATATGATTAATATTGGAAAACTACAACACATCTCATAAATGACTGCTCCCTGTCCCTCCAACTTTGAAACACAAAACAAAAAACACTGGCAATTGCTAAATTTAATGGAAGAAGTATATCATATTCATAAGTATGTAAGAATAAATGTAAATGTAGCGATACTGTTCATATGTTCTTAAGATTGTTTAGATAGTTTTCATCAGTAATCATTCATATTGTCGGTTAACGGTTACAGTTAATCATGAGCATCCCTAGTTTGAATAAACTTGAGCCCAAATTGCTAGGTTTGCGAAATGTACCTACCTTGCCTTTAAGGAGACTGATAACAACCATTTCCTGATCCTAAACAGATCAAACTATTGACACAATACAGATGGACCAGCCGATGACCAGGGAAAAATCTTTTTGTCATGAGCTGTGTGACAAGCTGAGGGAAGTAAAAGACAAGCTAAAGCCTGAGAGAGACCAATTCAGAGAAACATACCAACTGCTGAGGATGGAGAGAGACGAGCTGAGGATGGAGAGAGAACAGCTGAGGATGGAGAGAGACGAGCTGAGGATGGAGAGAGAACTGCTGAGGATGGAGAGAGAACAGCTGAGGATGGAGAGAGAACAGCTGAGGATGGAGAGAGACCAGCTGAAAAAGGAGACGCCAGCTGAGGATGGAGAGAGGCCAGCTGAAGACAGAGACAGACATGACCTTAAGTGGCAGCGTTGTGGTGTGTAATTACATTGACATCTAAAATATGAATGGGATTTCATTCAGTTCACTGATAACATAAAGGAAATGATGCGAAAGTAGCAATGAAAAATAACAATCTTCATCAAAATGTCTGTAACCTTCAAAACGTAAGCGGAGAAAATCGTTGGTGTCCTGTCATGTTGTGTTTGTATGTCAAAAGAGCGCAACAGTGGATGGAAGGTGTTTGGCTCCAGCTGTTACATCGTCTCCAATGATACAAAGACCTGGCAAGATAGCAGAGCTGACTGTAAATCTAAAGGAGGAGACCTGGCAATCATAAACAGCATTGCGGAAGAGGTGGGTTTGTGCAAGGGCAAAGCGAGTGAGAGAGACTAAACAGTGGTAACCATTAGCATAAATCAGATGAGATTTGCGCAGGACAACTTTCACTCTGCAATTGGATAATTTAAGTATCACATTCCCTGTTAAAAAAAACTGCACACTCACAACTCAATGGTTTCTCACTTTGTTTAGCTCAGAAATAGCCAGACTAGTGTGGCATGGTCAAAGTAAACACAGCAAGCACAAGTAAAAAACACTTGCTACGCCCATCTCCACCTGCTTAGTGATGCCAGGAAATCTACTAGATACCAGTCATAAGCCCTGGGAGCACAGGACATATTGTGGTTACACTTGGATCTTCAACTAGTTTTTTTCTTTACAACAGGAATTTGTCTTTAACTTAGCTACGACACATTTGTGGTTTGGTATGACTGACATAGAAGTAGAAGGGATCTGGATCTGGGTGGATGGAACACCAGTGACTACCACGTAAGATTGCCTTTCTTCAGGTTTTACAGTCAAAATTATCAGAAGATAATTGATTTGACATTTTTTTTCATTCTCTTTTGTGTTTTTTCATTGCAAGCAAAATAAATGAAGATATTGATACCAAAGCATTTGTAATTAGCCAGTAATTTGGCCAGTACTGTATATATTTCTTTAACCGAAATGAACAGATTTCTTTATCACACATTCCTATGGTCGAATTTCTTTTATATAAATTTTCATGTGTGACCGATAACAATAACACTGGTCACTGATCTATTGTGCATCCATAATCAGCATCATTCCATAAGTCCACAGTTTGACTGCACTTACTTACTTGGGCTCAATAGAGTACCTACCTAACCCAAACATACTCCAGTACCCGAGAAAGATACATATACACCCAGTGAGTGACTTCTGTCTGGTTGACTGTGTTGTACTCCTGTAGGTACTGGGAACCAGTTGAGCCTAATAATGGTGCTGGGAAGGTGGGAGAGGAAGACTGTGCCTTCATCTCCAGGGCTTGGGTACCTAATAACAGAAATCCTCTTCATGGATGGTTTGACTATGGTTGCGGTCGACAAATTAACTATATCTGTGAAATAGCAATGCAAGAGTAGATCCTCCTACATTCTAATAGCATTTATCCATTCACAGTACACGCATGCTTTTTGTTTGTCACCATATAATCATAAAAGCACCATCATCTGAGTACTTGAAAAATAAATTGCAATTAAAAAAAAGCATTTAGAATAAGAAAATGTCTTGATGTGGTTACCCTGAGAAGAGAGTATGCTAAATATGTTACAAAATGATCAGTTTTTCATCAAGCTACATGATACATTACATTAGGCCTTCCCTATCAGGTTCATGTTAAAGCAGTCCAGAAGCCAGACAAGACCACTGGACAATATCGGAATAATGATACCATCTTGTTCGCCATATAATCCATGTCCTCCTGGGGGTGCCGTAATGTGAGTGGTAGATACTTCAGCAGTGACCCATGTTAAGTACCATCTGTGTATGTGGTCTACTTTTGTGTGATGAAGTGTGTGGGAACGCACCAAATTGCAATTCTGCTGAATTCCCATTAGATGGGGCTGATTGGAACCTACTGGAACGTAGCTGGTTTCACAAATATACTTTTATTTTAAGTCTTCTGCCGAGTGTGTGTCAGTTAAATTAAAACAATAATTATGTAGGGTTCTTTTTAGGAAGAAAAAGTATGTGAACTGCTGTTCAAACTATTTATATGTAGCATAGAAATAATATATCTTGTTCAACAAATATATTTGAGCTGTAATTACAATGCCGTAAAACTGTGGCATTTTTCTCAAGGTTATCATTCCATCAGAATCTGATACCAGACCACACCAAAATGAGGCTCTATTCACTGCCCCAAAACTGAATAAATACACTGACATTCCAATTTTCAACTATACTTTTGTAATATACATCTTATCACATCTCTATTCAATACTTTGCTTTTGGAGTTCATTTAAGATGCATCACATGAGATAAAACTATAGTTTTGTGAGCAACATTTTGCAATTCCTTTACAGAAGTGTACCTTTGAAACCCTTACCTGGTAGTCGAGTCTCTTAATGTGAGGGACCTCCATGTTATGGGTGGAGGGGCAAATGTCCTCATACTTCTTGTTAGTGAAGATGTCCAGTCCTACAAGGTGAACCTGCAGAATAGACATAGCATGGCTGGATCTTGTTTGCTGAAGAGCTAAGCTGTAACTTGATGTCCATGAGTACATTATTTTTGTATATGCAATAATGGAGTATTTCACAATTTAAAGGAACTTCTGACACATTTGAATCTGTCTGAAGAACATGGAAATGGGGAAAGGAGGCAAACAAACAATTAGATGGTGCAGAGATTGGCATAATATTGTACAAACTATCTTAACTAATTGGGGCTGATGATGACAGAGCGTGTAACCTGCGCGCTATTCAAGCAGCGCTCCATGTGACTGCGCTCATAGCAGTTCACCTACATTAATCCAGTTACCTTGGCGTGCCCATGTTTGCCTGTCTTGGAAGTGGACATGTCAACTATCTTGCAGGGTCGACCCTTCAGCATGACATGGCCGTTCTTCCTCAGTGCAGAGCATTGCAGCGGATAAGTAGCAGAAGCCCCCGCGTCTCCACTGGTGAAGTCGGTGTCTGCCATGGTTACTCGCTAGTAGCTGAACAAGGACAACACAAAATGTCTGTATAAATGTTTTAGCGACCATGGAGCTCTACCTAAATCAGTGGTTATTAACCTTGTTGGAGGTACTGAATCCCACCAGTTTCATATGCGCATTCACCGAACCCTTAATTGCTCGTGTCATCACGAATCATGAGTCGGATGTGTGTCTTGACCTCCGCCGAACCCCTTGGGTTCGATGGAACCCAGGTTAAGAACCGTCCACTGACCTAAATTGACAGTGCAGTTTGCAATGGCAGTGGTTTGTTCGCTTGCTACGCCAAACTAGGTGGATGATGGACAACACAAACTGCTGCAAGACCAAAACAAACATTCAGCACTTTCATCATGACACCGTGTAGTTTTCCTGAACAGCTGAAAAGTGCATGGCTTTCAGTATTTCTTGCAGCAAATCAATCTGGTCAACTTTTTCGTGTTGACGTTTTAACGATGCGATTGTTTGCAACAACACATAAATTGTATATTTACTATTTCCCACTAGATGGCTAGAGCTTGCTCAGCTGAGATCCTTTGTCGCGCTGGAAAACATCGCCAGACAGACCGTTAGAACAGTCCTATAGCTTACTGTATAACCAGTAGTACAGTAAGCTAACATTGGGGAAAAGATCGAACAGATGTTTGGCATCTAGCTAACTACATGCTAGTTGTACTGATGACTCGTCTTAGTTTGCAAGCAGTCAATGCTATAGCTAGAGGAACAACTTTTAATAAGTGAAGTGCGAACAGCCTGGGCCTCGTCCGGTTCTCTCTTGTCTCACTCTCCCCGTCTGGGCACTTCTTCCTCACCCTCCCTCCACACCCAGAGAAAGCCGACAGGCCAGCTAGCAAGCAGGCTACACGTTAACATAGCTGCGTGCAAACATATACCTTCAAATAGACCCGACGATTTCCCAACGTTCGTCTATTATTCACTGACAACGCGCACTAATCAATGACGTTCATCATCAACTGCTGCCGAAAAAGTTCAGTCTTACCTTGCAACAAAGAGATGACGGTAGAGCGCCTGCGCGGAGTTCCGGCACTGCAGCAGTACCATTTGCTGGTTTCACGTCTCGCGGATGAGAGAGATGACAGGGGTGGAGGGGGGGAGGGGTGCTTTCGTAACTTCAGGGACCTCGAGCGGTTCCGTCCATCATCCATTGATTGATTAACTTGTTCGTTTAGAGTACTGTGGACAAGAGTACATGATGAATCTAATGCATGCCTTTGTCTGGATTGTGTCCGATATCAACAGACGGATTTGGTTATTGGCAGGGCTGTTGTTGAACAACCTCATATTTTACCTGGATGTTCACATGCAACATCATAGCCCATCAAAAGGTAATAAGGTATGGTGTCGGAATTCTAGTCACCACAGTTTCATCAATGCTCTACAGCTACACTATTTATAATGCCTGTGCTGTCTTTTGGACAGGAGTGGGACATGCAGTTAGGGTAGAAACCACTAGTATCTGCTGTTGACTCAGAGCTCAAGTGCATCAAAGATTCATGTTTTTGAATGCATGGGGAAATTGTATAGGGGTTGCTGAAAATAGGACAAGAAGCCTATTATTCTGTAATGCAAACTATTGTGCTACCTGGTTGGCCCTAACTCTTCAGGCTGGACACAGTGTATGTGTTTACAGAGGGCATCCAAGGGAATGTACAGCGTGTACCACATCGGTAAAGGCCTTACAGCAGGGACTTAGGATCGACTAACACACCTTAATTGTTTCTATATAACAAATAAAGAGACAAATGAATGAATAAAAGCCAAACATGTCAAAAGACCTTAGTTAGCGTAGTGAATGTCCATTTCAGGTGAATCAGTTTGCTTCAGCAGATGTGCAAGGGTGCATGCTGTGTTGACTGCACAGTTGACATTAAGAGATAACAGATGATGACTGGAGTGTAAAGTCAGTTGACACAAGCTTCCATTAGTTGATTCTGCTCTGGTGGATAAAAACCAGAAAGGGACATGGGTGGAGGTAGCAAAAGAGAGAGAGCGAAAGACAGAGAGAGTAAGAGAGGGGAGGGGGAATTAGTAGAAACAGAGAAAAAGGGAGAGAGAGATTGGTTTATTCAATTTCCTCTGGGTTAAACATTGACAGCCACCTGTCCACACTTTGCAACCATGGTTTCGGCTTGTACAACTAATTACCCAATCCGATGGTACTCTTTTCAGTCTATTTTACAGATTAACTCGCACACACTGGTACATGTATTGCTGTTAGACTGAGAAAGAACAAATATATGCTTGTTCTGAAGATTCATGCGATTCATCATCTTGCTTCAAACATGTATAGACATACAGAGCACACACACACTGTTTTTTTCAGGCATCCGAGGCTGATTTAAGGTTCTCCAGTTCTGTGGAGCTCTTGGGGCCTGGAAGAACCGTTTTTCTGCCCTTCTGGAAGACAGCAGCAATCTCTTCAAAGGTCTTCCCCTTGGTCTCTGGCACGCGGCAGTAGGTGAACACAGTGAAGCCAAACAGGAACACCGCAAACAGGATGAACACGTAGCTACCTAGCAGAGCCTACAGGAGACATAGCAACAGCACAGGGGGACTGTGAATGTGTGTTTGTGTGTTCGTGTGTGTGCATTAGAGAGAGAGAGACCAACTAAATGTATTTGAATGTCAGTGAAAGAGAGTGGCTGTCGGTAAGGGGGGGGGGGGGGGATGAGAAAGAGTATGAATTGTGTATACCTCTATGTAGGGGAAAGTCATCCCCACAATGAAATTACTGGTCCAGTTGCAGCAGCCAGCCAAAGCAATGGCTGCCGGGCGTGGTCCCTGGCTGAACAACTCTGCCACAATAAACCAGGGGATGGGACCAGGTCCAATCTCAAAGAAGCACACAAACAGGAAAATGGCCGACATGCTGACGTAGCTCATCCAGGAGAACGTGTTCTGGGAGACAGGAAAAAGAAAACATTCAGGGGAGTCATGTGGAGCAGTCGGTTAGGGTGTCAGGTTAGTAATCAGAAGGTCCCTTGTTTGAACCCCGGCTGTGTCAACATGACGTTGTGTCCTTGGGCAAGGCGCTTCACCCTACTTGCCTCTGAATGTCCCTGTACTTGCTGTAAGTCGTTCTGGATAAGAGTGTCTGCTAAATTATTATAACTATTATCATCACTACCTCACCACCATGCAGTATTACTTTTATTACTTTACTTACATGCAATATTCAAGTGTTATATTCAATATTCTGTAATAAGTGCAATATTTTCAAGCGTCCTGTTGTTCAATATTCCCCCCATGGTGGTCTTGTTATTCTTACACACAACATGCAGTGTAGCTGCCATAAGAGAGGCCACGCATGTTTAGATTTATTTACTAGAGAAGAATTAATACATATTTAGAAATTCTTGCATGAGTCTTGAATGAATGTTAAATGTATATTCTGTTGGTGTATGTTGGTTAATTTTTTGTTATTTACATGTACAAAGGGGGGAACCTATTCTTTAGTTCCGCTTTGGAATTGTTTTTGTTGCTGTCAGGATGGGGTTGTAGGTGCACTACATAAAAGAGACACACAAGGCACTGTGCTGGTGGCACACAAGTTATTTGGAGAGCAATTAAGCAGAGACATACAAGAAGTTGAAAAAGAAGTAAAATAAGTTTGTTTTGAAAAAGTCATCCAAGTTTATTCCTCTTGAGTAAAAGAGGCCAATGAGGTATGTCTGTCGTGTTGCTTTTCTGAATTTGAACATGTGTTGAATATGCACTATATAATTTGTTTGTGTGTACATTTCATTTATTCTGTGGAAACACTGTTTAGAAAGCTAATTTAAGTTTATGATCTTACTTTCCTAGTTCTGACGGCATTGTTGGAGAATTTAAACCCTCAATAAATGTCTGTTGAAACTGAAGAACAATTTTGCCTTTGATTAAACTCGAGTGGAGTGACATGCAGTATTCCCCATGGTGGTCTTGTTGTTCATATGTACATTACGTGCAATATCCTGTAATTCTCTTCAAGTGCAATAACTGTCTATATGTCTATATGTCTACTTAACTTATTTTAATTTTTTTATACTGGACTTTATCGTGCCCCCCTATTGTTATTGTTATATTACCCTGCAACTCTGTGTGCGGTACTTTACCCTGCTGCTGTTGTGAACTGCAATTTCCACCCCTGGAGGACAAATAAAGGTTTATCTAATCTAAATGACTATGAGATTATTTTATCTGATTTTTTAACCCACTTTGGGGAGTAAATTATGGCACCATAACAAGCTATGATAGACGAGATGTAATTAAAGCACTTTAATACTACTTTATAGTACCTTTAGTAAACATCACATAGACAGTGAAAGTCAGGATATCTAACAGCCCATCAAGCAAGATGGAGGGATGAACGGGAAACTGTGGTAAGAGGAGGAGGAATTGAAGTTGTTGAAGACTCGAAATGTGATTTGCTCACCAGATAAATGAGTCCAACTGACATAGCAACCGCACACATGCACATCCCTCCTAAGCCAATCAGAGTCAGCATTCTTCTACCGGCCCGATCCACCAGCACCACCTAAGAGAGAGAGAGAGAGAGAGTGAGAGAGAGAGAGAGAGAGAGAGAGAGAGAGAGAGAGTTGGAGAGTTGGAAGAGAGAAGGGATCAGGTAGAGATTGACAGAACAAAATGGTCCTTTACCTGTTCATATCTGCAGTGCAATGAAAACAACTAAACTGGCCCCTTTGAATGTACAATATGCCCAAACTACAAACTTGTGTGAGTTAAGATTACTGTGAGTCGACACAATGAATGCAAGTGCGTGTGGACTGGAACTTTTGCAGGGAGGGAAATTAATGATCACCTTTGCCTAAGCTTATGAATTCCTTATTTGCAGGTTCGCAACTTTATTTAAGAATTGTCTTTGGCACATGATTTGTTTGTCACCTGGACACCTGGAAATGTGTGTGTGCGTGCATGTAAATTGTGAGCGTGTTTGTGCATGTGCCTGTTAGTGTGTGTTTGCGTGTGTATGCATGTGTGTGTTTGCGTGCGTACACGTGTGGGGGTGCATGTGCTTGTGTACGTGTGTGTGAGCGTTTGTGTACGTGTGCGTGTGCACTCACTGACACCATGGTAAAGACGGTGTTGATGGCTCCTACTCCGATAGTGGCGTACACAGGCTGGGACACACCAGCACGTTGGAAGATGGCCGTCGAGTAATAAAAGATCTGAGAGCAACAAAACAACATTGTCTTTCCATTCCATAAAGCTGCAGCCAATCACACACAGTCTCTCCCAAGATGGTAAAATAATATATGTCATCATGAGCCGGAATCCGATACCACAAATATTTTGAATGTCGCAATCAAGGGCAATAACATTGTGTAATTTAACCTCTAAAAATCTGTCTGGTGACTCATTAGTGAGACACACAAACACACACAGACACACTCACTCCCTATCTATCCTCCCCCTCCTCTCTTTCTCCATGTCCTCCTCCCGTTGCTCCCCCGCCTCTCTGCTACTCACAGCATTGATGCCGGAGAGCTGTTGGGAAAGGTGCATCATGAGGGCCACGAGCAGCTGCTGTCTGTACTGAGAAGAGCGCACCTGCAAAACACAACACAGGTCACAGCAGACAGATAGGCAGACAGGCAGACAGACAGACAGACAGACAGAAAGACAGGCAAGCAGGCAGGCAGACAGGCACAGCTAACTGCAGAGAGACAGGCAGCCAGACAGGCAGCCAGACAGACAGACAGACAGACAAGCAGGCAGGCAGGCAGGCAGGCAGGCAGGCAGGCAGGCAAGCAGGCACAGAGGCAGCTTGTGCAGCACGTACCAGTCTGACGATGGACACCTGTTCCTTTTTGTCTGCCTCCATTTTCTCCATCCTCATCTCCTCCAGGTCTGCTGTGGAGTCGTACTCCCCCTTCAGACGATGTAAACCTGCCAGAGAACGCATGGGGTTTGAACGTGTGCAGGTCTATGTGAGTGCAAGTGTTTATATTTGTGTGTACCTGTGCTTTGTGCGTGTGCAGTATATATGTATAAGTGTGTGTGTGAGTGAGTGTACACTGTACAGCATAAATGTGTCTGGGTGTGTCTGTCTGTGCAGAAGTGCATATACAGTATAGGTGTGTGTCTGAGAAACAGTGTGCATTACTCTTGCGGGCCTCAGCCTCTAGTCCCCTGCGGATGTAGAGATACCGAGGGCTCTCTGGACAGAGAGGCAGTAGCAGGGACTGAAGGACGGCCGGGGCCCCAGACAGACCCAGCAGAAGGGGCCACATCGAGTCGTTTCCCAGGAGGAACTCCAGACCGAACACCTGGAGACACACGGAGGGAGAGAAACGCTTGACGGACCGGTTTTCGTTTCAGTAGGGACTCCCAGTCATGGTATGGGGAACCCAAGGATTCCCATGATTCAAGTGAATCAAGTATTTACGTGTTAAGTCAGACTAGCACAGTGGTTCTCAACCCTGGTCCTCAGGGCCCACTGTCCTGCATGTTTTCGATGTTTCCCTGCTCCAACACACCTGATTCAAATGAAGGAGTCCCTATGAAGCTCAGCAGAAGCCTGGTAATGACAATTCATTAGAATCAGGTGTGTTGGAAGGGGGAAACATCTAAAACATGCAGGACAGTGGGCCCTGAGGACCAGGGTTGAGAACCACTGGACTACCACAAACACATATTTCCAGTGACGAGAAAGCCCTGTGTGAGTGTGGACGTTACTATACGTGTGTTTATGTGCATATACACACGACACATGCAAGTCAGTTAGGGTGTCGGGTTATTAATCAGAAGGTCCTTGGTTCCAACCCCTGGCTGTGCCAACATTATGTTGTGTCCTTGGGCAAGGCACTTCATCCTACTTGCCTCAGGGGGAATGTCCTTGTACTTGCTATAAGTCGCTTTGGATAAGAGCGTCTGCTAAATGACTGAATGTAAAATGTACACGTGTGTTACCTGGCTGATGAGGATGCCGGTGACGATGGCCAGCTGGTGTAATGTCCCCAGAGCTCCTCTGTACGCCACAGGAGCTATCTCTCCTATATACATGGGCACCAGCCCTGATGACAAGCCTGCAGCACACACACACACAGACATACACACACATACACACACACAGGTGCACTTACAAAATACACATGCGCACACACACAAAATCAGAGGTGAGTTATTGGCCATCTGTTGCACGAAATGGCTCATTTAATTCTAACCTTGGCTAACCCCTAGCATTAGATAATAATGACACTGAACCATAGACTGTTTTCTAAAACACAGTTCCACCCCCTACTCTCCCCAAGACCCCCAGACCACAGTAGAAGCCCATTACACCCCCTCCTCTCCCCCAGACCATAGTAGAAGTCCATTACACCCTCTCCTCCACCTGACCACAGTAGAAACCCATTACACCCTCTCCTCTCCCCCAGACCACAGTAGAAGCCCTTTACACCCCCTCCTCTCCCCCAGACCGCAATAGAAGCCCTTTACACCCCCTCTTCTCCCCCAGACCACAGTAGAAGTCCTATACACCCTCTCCTCTGTCCCCAGACCCACAGCTCCCTCACCCCCTCACCACAGTAGAAGCCCATGATAGCTCGTCCAGAGATGACCATGATATGAGGCCTCCAGGTATTGGCCAGTCCCATCAGCAGTCCCCCAGCTACTGCCAAAACGTTCAGCATGAGCATACCTTTCACCCTGGAACACACAAATGCTAACAAGGATCATTCTTTTTTTCCTGTCATTTATATGTTTGCAACTCTTTCTCCTTGTCTCCTCTGGAGACACCTGCTCATCCCCTTTTCTTCTCTTCTTCCTCACCTTCCTCTCAGGTCTCCCACAAAGCCCACCAGGAATGATGAGACCATGCCTCCCACAGAGAAGATGGCCACTGACAGGGCCCAGTACATCACCACAGAAGAGTGAACTTCATTTCCCTCCACCAAGGTGTTGTTCTCTGATTGGAAAAGAAGATCCTCTGGTACCAACCCCAGTGCCCGTCCGTAATGCTGCTCTATGACCTTTAACCCAGAGAAAGTAACAGCTGTCACCGACACGGTCGCTAGGCAATGGTCAGCTACTAGCAAGATTGGGGCTGTTGTTATGGTTTCCTAGGAACGTAAAGGTAAGCCTTTGTGGACTCTTATCTTTGATAAGACAATTATCGATCGAATTACTGATTGGACGTGGATTAACGACTGGGTGAATGAACAAGTTCATTATTTGATTAATCATGAAATTAAATATGTAATGAACTAATCCATGGATAAGTAATTTACTTCTGCTGGCTTTGATGGCCACTACAACCCAGCCCCAGATAAGCAGAACAAAATGGATGGATGGGCTTTATTGAGTCATTTTGTTAGATTGTGCTGTTGTGTAGATGGAAGTCAGTCTAGACTGAAGTGTGTGTGTGTGCGTATGTGTGTTGATGGATGTTTGCGTGTGTAGATGAAGATGTGTGTGTGTGAAGTAGCGTGTGTAGACGGAAGTGTGTGTATACAGATGTGTGTGTAGATGGAGGTGTGTGTATACAGAGGTGTGTAGAGGAGTGTATATAGTGTGTATATGCAGAGGTGTATGTGTAGAAGAGTGTGTGTGGATGGAGCTGTGTGCACCTTCTGTGGAGCATTGATGACTCCTAGACTGTATCCATACTGCAGAGAACCTAGGACTGCTGTGAATACAGCCAGAGCCAGGGTACCTGTCAGCTGCTACACACACACACACACACACACACACACACACACACACACACACACACACACACACACACACACACACACACACACACACACACACACACACACACACACACACACACACACACACACACATACACACAAGTTTTTATTATTCTAGGAGGACTGATAATTTACTCTCATCAAAAACAGCATTATCCGCAAACCTTCACCACTAATCAAAACACACATCTTGGTTTTAGAGATATACATTTTTTTCAAATGAAAGAAAAACAAATTGCACACATACCCTCATACACACACTCACCAGATTAAACTTTTAAAGCAGTCTTGCCTGAAATGTCATTGTACACTACAACAGAGCAATTAATAAGGCTATGCAGACAGACTGACACACAGTCGTTCTCTTGAAACACACACACACCTGACAAACAACATCGGCTGTTTTCCCATCATATCAGGTACAAACAGAAGTAAACAACAGCTTGATGTTTATTTGTTGGAAACTTTATCTCCCGTGATAAAGTGTTGGAAGGTGTGTGAAAGTGTGTGAATGGAGAAATCTTTACCTTTCCTGAATCCATGGTGGGTCCAGAATGTTAACTTCACTGGACACCAGACTCACGGATGGGACACGGCCCCAGCGGTGTGTGTGTGGAGGGGGTGAGATAACATCCCCTCCACACACACACACACATCTCTGGGTAATGATCAATCCTTAGACATCACGCTCTGTTCACGCTCTCCTTTGCAGTCTCTCCAGTCTCTCCACTCCTCTCTCCTTGCCCTGCTGTGCCCAGCTACTCTTTCCAGTTGTTCTCTCTCAGAGACATTTTTCAGTTCAATTATCTTTTTATCCATCTCATCTATTATAGTCTCTCTTATGCATCTACTCTCTCCAGCAACTCTCTCTAGAAATCACCCTCTACAGATTTATCCAAATCACAGCAAATGCTGATACTTGACATATTATCAACGTTCAGTGATGACAGTGTACAGTGAAGTTCCAAACTTGACAGGTGTGACATCTCTTTTGAAAGCAACCATGTAAATGTATAAAGTGTGTGTTAGACTGTGTTGTGGTATTAGGGAAAGAGTTAATGATATACCATTGATCAGGACAAAGTCTGAGGGTCACTGTGTTTCTGCTGATATAGAAACACAGTAACATTCTTCTACACACACACACACACACACACACACACACATACGCATGCGTACACACACACACACACACACACACACACAAACATGGAACAATCCAGCACACAGAAAAACAGAATACAGATCACATGACACATGATGTGGGTGCACACACACACAAATCCGATGACACCACGACAGAATTATGTTCTAGTTTATTTGTATTTTATTACTCTCTTACAGTATCTCTTTTTTTTTACAAAACAAATAAACCCCCAAACTAAACATAAGTAATGCATTTCTCATACTAAACAATATAATTAAAAAACAGTTACAGTTATGTTCTCAGAGAAAAGCCCCCTACGCAAGAACCAGCTCTCTTCAGAAGAAAACAAGCGAAAACGAAGGGATGGAAAGTTGGGCCCCGTCCCCACCAACTCAAATACGAAGTTCACACACTCACTCCGTTTCTCTCTCTCTCTCTCTCTCACATACACACAAACACTCTCACACACACTCATTGGGAAGACAGTAGTTTAATCAGCACAGCTCTTTATTGCTTTAACCCTGACAGACTCCTGTCCCCCTAAAACTAAAGAAGATTTCTAATTAAACATCATGAAAGTGGCCAAAAGCATTCAAGTAGTAACGATCATTTGCAATTTCTGGTTAACAAATTGTGACATGATTGTATAGACATGGCTGTAAAAAATAACTTTTAGTTAAGTAAGACCATATAAACAAAAAGCTATATCCAGACAGTGATAGTGGTTTAGAGAAACAACAGTACATGAACATAACGTTTTTGAGTGTCAATCAAACACAGTGACCTCTAACCTGTGCCTAAAAGACCAATAATTTCAACTCCAGCACATAGTCCATCGTACACCAGCAACAAAATACAACATTTCCTACCATTTAGTTTTGCACTGCATTCTGTGAGCAGATCTGTGTTAGCATATCGGGATTGTGAATAATCTGCAAGTACCCTATCAATGTTTTCTTCAAAGAAACAGAAAAAAGGGTTTCAACAAGGTATTATTAAAGTGAATGTTAAGTTCATGTAATTAAAGTGTTAAAATAAAATTTTAATCCAAAGAAAATATCAATAAAAAATAGGCATTGATATTAAATTGGCCGCTGTTTTATTTTCGCTTACATCATGCTAGGCACTGTACAAAGACGATCCTATCCCAAAATAATTTGAATCAGAAGAGAAAAACATTGACTCAGACCGGGTGACAAAACTTCTCACAATGATTCTTTACACAGACAAACATACTTCTTTTACAGCAGATTCTTATTTGATTCTCTTGTGTATGGATTTTTTTCTCTCTGGTATTTCAGCATGGAGTCAAACATACAGGACAGGCAGGTAATTGGGCAGACAAATACTTCTGATTCGGATACATGAATGTGCTGTACATGTCATCATCAAGCTTCAAACGTCAACCCAACTCAACATCCTAGTACGTAGTAATAAAGAAAACATCTCCAAAAATGGAAAAACGGTTAGGTTTGTTTAGTATTACAGTATATCTGATGCAGCACCTTCAGAAGGAGGAGGAGAGAGAGGGAGGTGGCATTGGAGGCCAGCATTGTGGAGGTGACCTGACTTTAAAGGGACACAGGCATTGCTTTGGCCCAGGGATGAAGGAGGATGGGGTGGAGGGGACAGTGAGATGGTGAAATAGGTCAAAGAAGATTCAAATGGGTCAAACCAACTCATCCTGGAAACAAAGGAAGGCTGAGAGTAAGACAGTCAGGGAGAGTAAGATAGAGAGTAAAATAGAGGGAGAGAGGGAGTGAAAGAGTAAGAGAGAGAGTAAAACAGAGTAAGACAGAGTGAGTGAGGGACAGAAAGAGAGAACGATTGCAAGAAAGAGTAAGTAAGACAGAGAGAAGACAAGGGACAGGAAGATCGGGGGAGCAGTGTGGTGTCATTTCCAAAGAGGTTCAACAGCTGCAGTATTCTCAGGAGATTCCATCCTCACGGTCCTCTTTGTTTCCTGCAGCTCCACAGAAAATGTCATCTGCCTGCTAGTAAATCCATGTTCACCATCTTGTACAGTGTTTCAACACCCACTGCAGTAGTTGTCGTATCAGCCGCTGCTGTTTTTATTGATGCCTCAGTCTCAGATGGAACACTGGGCTGACCAATGGGAAGGGAGTGGGAGGAGCTTCACCAGTTCATCATGGAGTTCCTGTTGAGGGTCATGAAAAAAACTTGGCTGCTTCCTCCCGAACGCACCGACGCAAAGAACACCTGCAGAGAAAGAGAGAGCGAGCGAGAGAGAGAGAGAGACAGACAGACAGACAGACAGACAGACAGAGGGAAAGAGAAAGGGAGGGAGGGAGTCAGAGTGGGACTTGCATGTTTTTTATGTATATCTGAGTCTGCTGTGTCTTCAAGTACAAGTAACAACATTTCCCCTTTTAAGAAAACACAACAATGTTTTCACCTTGTCGTTCCTCTCACACAGGAATTTCAACCTCTGGGCCCTCTTGTGCATGAAGACCCCGTCCAGATGACCTGTCTCTACGGAGCGGATCTCGATGGCCTTCTCCCCCCAGCCCATGATCTGGTTGGAGTGGATGTAGGCTGGAGGAAAACAGAGACAGAGGTTCTGAAACCTGCAGCACAATCATTAGGGGGAACTCCGTCTCTCTTGCCATGGAGAGGATGTGATGTCATCTCACTGACAGCCACCAGGAGGCAGTACTATATCTGGGTTAACGTGATACGCGTTACAGCGCAGCTGTAAGTGAGAGGAGGGACAGATCTGGAGCTTTTAATAATCAACTAATCAAATTGGTTGCTTTTTTAACACTCGAAGGTTTACCAGCAAAACAAGCTGCATTCTTGTACCGGTTTTGGGAAGACTTTAAGTGTAACAAAATCTACATGCAAAAGCAAGGTTATGGTAATAAAAGCATTTATGGTAATAACATTATTCTTGGAATTTCTTACGTTTGAGAATGTTTGGTTGCTCAACTTTTTAATTGGTTATAGTAATGAAAAGTTAACTGGATACTGTCTCAGAAAATGTTTTAAAAGAATGTTTTCGAAATGAATACAATGAACATCAATAGCAACATGAGATGATATTCAGTATGTCCAATGTTTAGTGAGTATCAATAATATACTCAATATATATCAATATATAATATGTATATTAATATATCAATAATAAACTCAGGATCAGTTCAAGAACACCTATCAGTGAGCAGGTTCACTTTACAGAGTATGTTGCCATGATAACTGGCTCAAAACTACGCTGGAATCCAAAGCTGAGGCTTTGTGAAACTAACAAGAGATGATTATGAAACAGACATCGTTATTACCATTAAGTGCCAAGGGAAGAGCTATAAGACCTTTTAGCCAAACAAATTACAAATTGAACACCCCCTTGAAAAGATAGCAGTAGAGTTGGGGTTTGAATTGTTCAACTTAAGATGAACCCATACCAGATTCCTTTCCATTAACACTCATTGTACACACACTCACACTCAAGCACACACACGCACACACACACATGCACACACACACAAGCACACATTAACAAGCACACACACACACACGTATTCACACAGAAGCACACACACACTCAGACACAAGCACACACGCTCACAAGCACACACATGTACTCACACACAAGCACACACGCACACACATGCACAGACGTACCAACGGAGGTGGGCATCTCGCCCCACTGCAGCACCACGTCTTTGGTGATGCGCCCGTATGTGTTGACGTATACGCCCTCGTCTTCGTAGCATAGCAACATCTCCATGCCGTCCGTCTTGGGTAGAACCACGATGGCATGGGGGGTCACCTGACTCTGTATCTGATGGCAGAGGACAGGGTTAGGACCTGAAATAGTACAGGACCACGTTAGAATCTAACACAGGACAGGACAGGGATAGGACCTGACCGAGTACAGGACCAGGTTAGGTTCTAACACAGTACAGGACAGGGATATGACCTGACCTAAAGCAGTACCGGATTAAGACCTGACGTAGTACAGAACAGGGATAGGATCTAACACAGTACAGGACAGGGATATGACCTGACCTAGAACAGGACTGGATTAAGACCTGACGTAGTACAGGACAGAGATAGGATCTAACACAGTACATGAGAGGGTTAGGACCTGACCTAGTACAGGACAGGGTTAAGACCTGACATAGTACAGGACTGGGTTAGGATCTAACACGGTACAGAACAGGGATATGACCTGACATAATACAGAACAGAGTTAGGACCTAGTACATCCAGGACAGGGTAAGGACATTGTACATGACATGACAGGCTCAGGACCTGACAGTAGACTACAGTAAAAGGGTTAAAACCTGACAACGTACATAGACACATACAGAAACAGCGATAGTGTTTAGGATCACAACTATGGTTCTACAGCTCTACTAGACACAGGTTATCACAGTATATGACTCAACCACAAAGCACACTGGTTCATTCATCCATTCCTCCATCATCCATCCACACATCCACCTATATCTATAAAAACTACCCATCCATCCATCCATCCATCCATGGGTGTTTATGGGTCTTTGGGGAGATGGGTTATTTTACAAGTGTAGTTCTATCTACGTGACATGACTTGTGTGGGTTATGTGATTGCTTATGACTCTACAGGGTAAAGGTTACAGATAAGTTACATTATCGGAAGGGTATCTAATCCATCTATGCATCTATGGTCACCTTCATCTGGACGTACGGGTGTCACCAGAGGAGAACGTAGGGAGAGAGGGGAGCAGGTTGAGTTAGAGAGTGAAAAACATCAGATCAACTCCAGAACGACAGAACATCCACCATTTCATCTTCTTGCCTCATGAGAAGCCGCAATGAATTCAGCTGCGATAGCTACGGCAATCTGTCACACGTAAAGGCAATGACCTCGCTGATCTGGCCAGGTGGGAGGGGCTCTGAACTCACGTGGGAGGGGATGTAGATGTCGTATGGGTTCCCAGAGTCCACGTCAATGACATGGAAGCCAACGCTGGAGCCATAGATGACCTTTAACCTCTGCCCCTCCTCCACAGTCAGGTCGACCAGCTGGGGGCGGTGCTGCAGATCAGTGAACGACTGGGAGGGGGGTGGGGGGGGGGTGAAAGGAGGATGAGACACGTGAAAAAGCGATGAGCTGTTGTGTTTCTCCATTAGTGTGTGTGTGTGTATATGTCTATCTTACTTTGAAGGCCATAAATTTGTGGTATGGTTTGGGTGCCCAGGCATAGATTTCCACCGAGTTCTTCAGTGCGATCACCAAGAACTTGATCCTCTCATATTTCACTGGGGAAAAAAACATTCAAGAAGGTTATTTACACACAAGGTGGGTGTTTGTGTAAATATATTACCCTTCCCCAAACTCCAGACCCCAACACACACACACTCACACACACTGTGTTGGGGACTGGAGCCCTCGTCTGCTGCATGATGTGTGTATGTGTGTCACAAGTGGATCAAATACTATTTCTAACCATTCTTCCCAACACGTACCAACTTTGTAGTGCACGCAGCCCTCCAGCTCCCCCACAGTGATCCAGCCTTGCTTCTTCTCTACTTCCGGGTCGTTGTGTAATATCCTGTTCCTCAGCCAGGACAGGTAGTACACACGCAGCTTGTTCTTCTTACCTGGGGGTCAGAGGGCACAGCGCTCAGAACATGCTGGCTGGTGGAAAGGTTGGTAAGCTGTGCGTTTGATCTAGTGGTGGGGTTGTGATCGGGGTGTGTTGTAGGTCTCGGGTCAGGTTGGGATCAAGATTAAGCAAGATGTTAGCGTCCTTGCTGCGTTGTGGTTATGATAGGGGTGTGTTGTGGTTCGGCTGAGGTTGTCTCGAGGTTTTGTTAAGGTTAGTTGTGTTGTTGTGGTTGTGTAGCAGATCAAATGGGGCTGTGTGCGGTCGTGACATGCTGATGTTGGTATTTTCTTAAGGTTGTGTTTAGATTGTGTAGGGGTCTCGGTCACGTCATGGTGGTGGTCTCCTACCAGAGATGGTGACCAGGACGTTGAGACCTTCCAGGACCTCCATCTGCTGGAAGCGCCGGCGGGTGATGAGGTTGTACACCTTCCCCTGACCACTACGGTCCAACAACATCAGCCCGTTCTCTGTCCCCACCAGGAGGTTAACACCTGACACACACACACACACACACACATAAAGACAGACAAATAAAGCAGGGTCAGACTTGAACTGAATGGTTAAACATGAACAACATTATCCGCAAAGCCAAATGTAGGTACTTTGTATTTCCATGTTTACATTCTGGGTTATAGAAAGCACATTATGAATACAATGTATTATTATTTACATTTAGTAATTTAGCAGACGCTCTTATCCAGAGCGACCCACAGCAAGTACAGGGACATTCCCCCCTGAGGCAAGTAGGGCGAAGTGCCTTGCCCAAGGACACAACGTCATGTTGACACAGCCGGAGTTCGAACCGAAGACCTTCTGATTACAAGGCCGACACTCTAACTGACTCACCCCAGAGAGCGGCACACAGGATCTCAGAGGTGAACCTCTTCTTGTACTTGCGGATCTCCGGCGTGTCGCTATGAGGTCTGATGTTGGTAGGGTTCACGTTCACCACCGAGATCTTTCTGGCCTCGTTGAGCCTGGCCTGCTCCTGCCTCAGAAGCTCATTTGCAAACATGGCTAGGTATGATAGACGAACACAGAGGGATGGATGAGCAGTTAGGTTTTCAAATACTGACATTGAAATGCAGCTTTAACAGGTCACTGGAAAACTCTTTCCAAACGTGATTGGTTGGTGACAGAGGTGGATGGAGACTAAACTCACCGGCTGCAGAGTTATCTTCATCATCCTCATCGTTGGGCGAAGTCTGATAGACGCAAGGGTCAACGAATGGTGTGAAGGAGGCTTTAGACCCACCCAGCCCAAACTAAAGAACAGGAAAGCCAGCAGTCAGTCCTGTTTCAGGGTGGAACAGCTATCCAAATATATATTAGAGGTGTAACTGTACACGGTTCAGTGCGTGAAGAATGTATCAGTCATTCACAGGCGTTTATACTTAATGGAAATGGATTATTAACATGAAATGAGAAAAGAACACAACACAATCTATCAATCTGTCTTCTCTCATCTGTCATATTTATGTGCCAGGAGTAACGCTCCCAGGGCCAACATTCTAGATAGAGCAAACGATAGTTTGGTGCTGCTCAGGACTCAAATCCCTCAAATCAAACTGGAAACTTTACTAATACTAACTTTACTAAAATGTACTAATGAGGAGGCTGATAAGTAATACTAGCATGGTAGTGCAAAGGTATTTTAGTCAGGATACTAACTAGAACTAACTAGCTATATTTCGGAAAAATAACTTACGTAGTGGAGACTGTTGAAAATATTTAGAACATCTATATGTTACGTTAACATACCAAACTTTCAGCCTGTTGTTATCTACTCTATTGTTATTACTATCATTACTTTCATGATGAAATGTCTGTTCTTGGTATATGATTTTATCTCCCTAAAAAAATGCAACTTTATAACTCTAGTGCGACTTATATTTACATTTATTCATTTAGCAGACACTTTTATCCAAAGCGACTTACAAGAGAGAGCTTTTACAAAGAGCATCAGTCATTGAGCATAGCAACGTGATAGACCCCGAACACAGTGGGGTTTTTAGATTGTGAATCATAGAGCATGAGAACCAATAAGTGCCAAGGGAAGAACTATAAATGCATAACACAACGATTGTGAACATAAAGCAAGAGATACAACAAACAACACCGGCAAGTCACCATATGGGGACCAACAAACAGTTCTAAAGCACATTAGATTATGTGAAGTGCCATACTATTCCTAAGTGCCATTAAATTCTCTAAATAAGTGAGTTTTAAGCCTTCTTTTGAAGGTGAGAAGGCAGTCTGTGCTTCTGATGGAGGTGGGGAGTTGATTCCACCATTGGGGAGCCAGGCAGTGGAAGAGTTTGTGTTGCGCTTGGGCGCTCTTGAGGGGGGGGGTACCACTAGACGGTTGTCAGCAGATGACCGTAGGTGACGGGTGGGGGTATATTATATGATTTTTTTCTTCTTCTATGCTTTTTTTAGCTAGTGAGAATTATACTCCAGAGAGACATACAGTATAGTCCGGAAAATACGGTAGTTTGTGTCTCACCTCTGCCAAGTCACTGAGTTCCTGCAGGGCAGAGGTGGGCGTGGCAGATGGAGAGTGGCTCTGTTGCACCAGGTCAGGTAGGTTGCCGTGGTTACCAAATCCATTGCTCTCACTATGACCCCCTCTCCTCCTCTCTTCTGCCTGAGAGCGGGGGAGAGAGAGAGAGAAAAGGAAG
Source organism: Neosalanx taihuensis (assembly GCA_030340665.1). NCBI lineage: Eukaryota > Metazoa > Chordata > Actinopteri > Osmeriformes > Salangidae > Neosalanx > Neosalanx taihuensis. Next base: position 7,904,352 of record CM059296.1, on the reverse strand, counting down.
AAGACGAAGAGAGAAAGGGGAGTGAGCGACATCTTACCGTTCGCTTAGTGTGTGTGTGGACGTTTGTGTGTGTGTGTGTGTGTGTGTAAGTGTGCGTGCTGGTCTCAAATGTCACCTCTCTCATCATCAGAGTGCTGTCTTTGGAGTTGTTGTAGGTGTCTCCCAGAGAGTCCTCTGCTAGTCCCCTGTAAGTCTCACTGCTGCCCTGCACCGCTGGCCTGGAGCACGCACACACACACACACACACACGCACACACACACACACACACACACACGCACACGCACGCACGCACGCACGCACGCACACACACACACACACACGAACACACACACACACACACACACACACAAAAGAGATTAGAAATACATATATCTCAGCAGACAAAGATTAGCATTACCATCACACACACACAGACATTCTAACACATCTTGTCTTACATGATGCGTGGAATGTCGCTAACAGCCACAGTCCCATCATGCCCCACGGTTTCCCCATCTTCATCGCTGCTCTCCGATTCGTTGCTGGAGGACGAGTAGTCTGTCACCTTCAACAACAACAACGTGGTCACCAACCATCACCACCATCACCAACACCATCATCACCAACACCATCGTTACCAACACCATCATCATCACCTACAACACCTTCAAAACAATCATCATCATCATTACCATCATCACCACCAACACCATCATCATCACCACCACCACCACCATCATCATCTCCACCAATACCATCATCATCTCTGGATCACAGCTAACATACCTTTGCAGGAGGTCTGTTTCCCTCCTCCACCCTCAACTCTCTCAGTTCCTTAGCCAGCGCACTGAGGTCCTGCAAAGACAGTGGGAGAAGGGGAGGAGGAAGAGAAGGGGAGAAAGAGAAAGAGGAGGGGGGTATGCAGGAGGGGGACAAAGATGGGAGACTGAGATTAATATTTTGTTTCCCAGAAGGATAGCTAAGTCAGTCCTAGACTCACAACCCAGAGAGGAGGGAGATACCATCTCACACAGAAAGGGGGGCAGAGTTGCAGGGAGTGGGACAAACCATTATTATCATCAAGGGGACCAACCACTGATATACTGTATGTCTGTCATACAAACACCTGCAGGTCAAATACTGGCTTCAGTTTGGAAGGCAGCAACAGTCTCCATCCCTCTATCAAACCCCCATGCCAAGTGGCCAGTGGTCCCTCCCACCCATGTATCCCAGCCGATGGACCAAACCAAGGCATGCAGACAGGGGGGTGAACCGCCACACACAGTGGGGCTTACCAGCTCCTCCTGACCCAGTAATCATGATGACAAAGAAACAGGAAGAAAATACACGATTCAGATCTTGTCATTAATCATTAGATGTATCCCTTTACAGGCACACACACAAACATACCACACACAAATTTACCACACACACACACAAACGTACCACACGCGCACGTACAATAAATCTTTTGGCCACACACGCTGCACTTACGATGCACCCTCAGACAAGCTACAGCTTCAATGTTTAAAAGAGAGAATCAACTTCTACAGAATGAATCAGTTTATCCCAATCTACCATGCCCACACACAGAGTGAAAGGTTAAAGAGACAGAAAGAGAAAGAGAGAGGTGAAAACGGGCTAGGGGTGTCACTAACCTCATCTATGGCTTTCTTATAGCTCTGAGAGAAGAAGGGTGAAGGAAGGAAGGAAGGAAGGAAGGAAGGAAAGGAGGAGGAAAAAGGGAGGAGAAGAAAGGGAGGGAGGGAAAGAGAGAAACAGATGAGTCACAGAAGAGAAGCCAGAAGAAGAGAGATGCGAGAGGAACCTGGAGGCAGGTGTGTGTCTGCGTGTGCGTGCGCTCACTGACGGGCACCCACGCGGATGTGTGTGTGTGTGTGTACTTACAGCTGGTCTGCTGGGTCTGGATGACTCTCGTCCCTCCTCCTGTTTAGGCTTAGCCTCCTGATTGGCTCCAGTAGGGGATCCCTCCTGCTGGGCTTGACCTTGAGCAGAAGGATCAAGACCAATCAGAGGATCCAGTTGAGGGATTGGTTAATTGATGATTGATGAAGTCAGCAGACAGCGCGCACGTGTGCGAGTTTAGGAGGTCTACGCATGTCAAATGAGATGAATGGAGGCTGTCATTCCTCCAATTACACAACATCGGTCTTACTTCCTGTCTAATCTCACCTCCTCCACCCCCTCTAGATCCCCTTCCCCAACCCCCTCTCTCTTTTCCTCCCATCAAATTGACAGGGCAGCACAGACATGTGGATCAGAGCGAAATTGGAACCGACACCCTCCCACTGATAGACCAGCATGCACTGCTGGCTCCTTGAAGAACGCCCCAGTCCACAAGGAGCTTTTATGTTTGTGATATATATGTGTGCTTCTGGTATCTTTGCGTGTGCATGTGTGGAATGTTTGTGTGTGCGCGTGTAGGTGTGCATGTTTTGTGTTTGTGAATATGTGATATTTTTGTGTATATGTCCGTGTTGTTTGTTTGTAAGTATGTTATATTTTTGGTGTATATGTGCATGTTGTATGTTTGGGTGCATGTGATATGTTTGTGTGCGTGTGTGTGCATGCAGAATCGTTGTGTGAGCGCAGGTGTTCCTACCTTTCCGCTCGGCAGAGCCGCCTTGAGACGAGGGGGAGGAGGACGAGGAGGAGTTGGATGATGTCCGTTGTAGCGCAGCATCCAGTGACAGCTCTGAGCGACGTAGGTCTGGGTTGCTGGAAAACAGAACACATGCCAAACACATAGTTACATGAGATACACAAAGGGACTCACACTATAGAACACACATTAGCTACATGAGATACACAAATGAGTCACGACAGAACACACACAGTTTCCTCATCTGGTCAGAACATACACTCACCGCTGCATTTTTCACCCTACTTGCCTCGGGGGAATGTCCCTGTACTTGCTGTAAGTTGCTCTGGATAAGAGCGTCTGCTTAATGACTAAATGTAATAAATATAATAAAAGTGTATGTGTTTGTGGTGGTAAATGTATAGGTATGTGTGTATGATAGTAAATGTGTAGGTATGTGTGTGTACCTGGCCCGTATGAGTTGGCCTCCAGTGCGAAGGCCAAGTCCTAGGCCGCCGTTGGGCGAGTTCTTCCTGACCAGGGCTGGGGAGATGGAGGTGGTCCTCTGGGGAACCTGAATACAGACACACACACACACATATCAATGGGGGTCTAACCTGTCTGCCATCCAGCCTGTTTGTCTCTCTCTCTCTCTCTCTCTCTCTCTATCTCTCTGTCTCTGTCTCTGTCTCTGTCTCTGTCTCTCCCCACTCCCTCCATCCCTTGCTCACCCTGACCTTGGGGGGCATGGCCTCGTCTCTCAACCAGGCCGTCCGGTCCCTCTCATCCCGACTGGCCACCCGAGGCGGGGGGGTGGGGGTGTCGGAGGTGGGGTCGGAGTTTTGCCTGGGTGGCATCTCTGGCCGGGGAGTGCCCATGGCCGTCACCTCCCCCAGGGCGGAACCTGTCTGGTCCTGCAGCGACTGTGAGCCCGACATGGAGCTGTGAGTCCTCACTGGGACCAGGTGAGCCATCTGGGAGGAGGAGAAGAGAGTGGAGGTAGAGATGGGGGAGAAGAGGGATATATGGGAAAGAGGAGAGAGTGATGGGGGAGAGATGAGGGGGAGGAAGGAGAGATGGGGGATAGGGGGGTGGAGGGAGAGATGGGGGGGAGGAGGGAGAGATGGGGGGGGAAGGAGGGTGCAGGGTGGAATGGGGGTGAAGAGAGGTGGGAGAAATGGGGGTGAGGAGAGGAGGGTGGAGGGAAAGAGAGATGGGGGTGGGGGAAGAAGGATGGGCGAGAGGACAATTTTAAAAGGGAGCTCAACGTTAGCACACACCTAGACCCATCCTAGAGTGTTCCCTCACACCCATGCGCGCACACACACACCTGGAGTTCGACGGAGCGGATAGTAGGGGGGGTGAAGGGGGGTTGCATGCCCCCACTGCTGAAAGACTCAGAGCGGGGGGGCAGGGAGGGGTCCGACGCACGGTTGGACATCTTGTGTTGCAACGCTGGAGAACTTTGCCGGTTCAGTTTAGACCTCTCCTCAACCTGCCACAGGTAACACCGGGGGTCAGGGGTCAGGTCAAGACACACACGCACTACATTCAGTCCCACCTAATCAGTTTTGTCATGTTAGACACCGCATAGCTCCACCCAGCTGGCCAATAGAAAGCGTCAATGGTTTTGCCTTGAACTTGATGGTTTTGCCTTGTGACTTGGTCTGTTTGCATGTGTGTGTGGATTAAAGCGTGTCCGATCTGATGTGTGCGTGCATGTGTGTCAGTGTTTCCCATTGATAATAAAGGAGTGAGAATGAGTTGAAGAATAATTTGATCTTCTTTTGCGGACCCTACTGTGAGACCCAACTCAGACTTAAATCAGTTTGTGTGTGTGTTTGGGGGGGGGAAAGGCGTGGTGTGTGTGTGTAGGACTGTGTGTGTGAAAGCCCCATTGAGCAGTGTAATCAGATTAATAGATTATTTCTCTCCAGGAAGAGGAATGATCTGGCTGGCCACACACACTCGGAATTTCAACATTTACAGAAGGTTTGGAGGAGATCTGTACAGACTATGTCAATAGATGGAGTATGGGTCTTTAATTAGTTGAGCGTAGTAATCTGGAGAGATTATGGTAGATTATAACCCAGGCTGAACAACAACTGTACTACTGCACAATAGATCAGATGTGTTAGTTGTGTGCCTGGGTGGCAGATGATGTCATCATTAACACAAGCACATTTCTCTACAGTGGTCTAAAGGCACTGTTGGACAGAGTCCGAGTATTGCATGATGGGAAGATGAGTCATGCAATCACAGGTTAGCAGGAGAATCAACTGCTGCCCTACTACACACACATAAGGAGAGAGAGAGCAAAGTCCCGGAACCTAAAGTCTACGACAGAAAGAGAGAAAACTGTTAATTCGCCATGAACCTCTCTCTGCCTTGAGAACAGCTTCTGGGTGCTTTTCCATCTCGCTTTTGAAATGACATATGTGTGTGAGAGTGTGTGTGTGTGGGTGTGTGTGTTTGTTTAAGCACCCAAAATCTTTTCCCTGGCTAGAAGATTCTCAGAGAAAGAAGACATCATTAATGGTATCCACAGCTGCAGCTATATAGACACTGTCAGTAGCCATCCCAACAGTAGAAATGGAGGGATGGAGGGAAAGAGGGATGGAAAGGAGAGGAGAGAAGGGCCCACTGTTTAACAGCAAAAGAGCAATTGAGGAGGATCCCAGCACCAATAGGCCCAATCCCAGCACCAAGCCTTGAGGTTATTGGCTGGCTGGCTGGTTGACTGACCGTCCAGGAAGTGACACGAAGACTCATCGCTGACGTCATCAGTTCCACGGCCCCCGTAACATAGCATTATGGGATGTTTGAACTTGCGAGGGCCGTGGGTGGGGGATTGATTGGGGGCGGGGTTTAGTGCTAGATATTACTGCGTCCCAGGCCTGCCTCCCATCATTGTGGAGTGTGTGAGGGGAAATAAACTATGTACACTACTATCACTAACACTATGTACTATGCAAGTCAGAATAAGTCAACACAGTCAAGCTGATGCATCTATATACAGTATGCGTCCGTATATATGGGACTCGCGTATACATACAGTATATGTCTGTGTATTGTGTTTATGTATTGTCTATCTGTATACGTCTGTATGTGTTGTCTTTATGTGAGTGTGTCTGATGTCTTTATGTATGTGCGTGATGTATGTATGTATGTGTGTGTGAGTGTCTGTGTCTGTAAGTATGCTGTTGTCTGTGTGTATATATCTGTGTGTTAACATGTGCGTGTGTGTAACTAGACGCCAGCCGGCCGCATCGTCAGCTGGGACTGGGAGCCTAAGGGAGACCTCGAAGGGGAGCAGGAGAGGGAGAAGAAGGTGGGCGTGTGGGACCTGGAGTTCTGTGGGGAGTGTTTGGGTGAGCTACGAGGGGAGATGCCTAGAATCTTCATCAAGTCTCTCACCCAGGGGAGAGGGGAGTGGGAGCGGGCTCGCTCGTGGAAGGTGGATGGGATTTCATGACCCCACACATCCCCAGATGACCGGCTACGGATCCGGTTGCGGGCAGAGGGCGTGTCCTCCGGCATGTGCTGTCTCAGCACGCACGCTGGAGCAGATGACATGAGATCCAGGTCACTGCCCCGCCGCTCTTTGACCTCTGACCTCGCCTTCACCCAGTCAGGGGAGGGGATTTGGAGGAACTGAGTCTGACGGGATGCTCCAGCTGCCGCAGAGGACTTGGGGCAGTCGTCTGAGTTTGCTCGGCGTGCGGTGGACAGGAAAGGGCGAAGGGAGTGTTCCGGGGCAGAGGAAGAGAGGGGGCAGTAGGAAACGTCATTCAGGCTGGATGAAAGCTTCCTAAACCTGAAGTCCTGGCCCTTTCCTCCTGACCCCTCCCTGGTCGCCTGCTCAGGTTCTGGGTCTACATCTACATCTATTCTACAGCGGGGAGAATGGGGCCTCTCACGGATGGGACAACTAACCAGTTTGGCTGCCGTGACAGGGCCGGGGCCTGGTAGGGGCCCCTGGGGCTTACCAGGCCCCTGGCTAGCCGGGCCGGCCTGCTGTTTGCATTCCAACTTGGGCTCCTTGGGCCCCGGGCTGCGGCCCCTCTGCGCTCTCATCTCCCGCACCCGCAGGCTGATCTCTCGCTTCAGCCCGGGATCCAGGGGATCCCTCGTCTCCAGGGCAACACGGATGTGAGGGGGCCCCCGTGGGGGATGGGGGGAGGGGGAATGGTCTCGTCTGGGGATAGGGGCCCTGGGTTGGGGCTGGGAGGCTGCCAGAGCAGCCGGTTGGTTGAAGGAATGATGTTGTACGGGAAGGTTACTCTTTGGACGCTGTTTCAGCACCTGGAACGAGTCAGAGGAAGGTTAAAGAGATGCTCACACACATACACACACACACACATACATTCACAAAAAAAAACTAAGAAGAAAACCAAGATCATAAAAACATCTTGGTCCAGAGGGCTCCAAGCCAAGCTTAACTCCATCCACAACGTTCTCCAGCACCTGAAGGGAAGCTTCTAGTCCCAGTTGGACCTCCAAAATACTGATTAAGGAAGCTGATTGGCCGTAACAGTTGCTACTAAGTATGTGTCTGTGTGTGTTAGTGTGTGTGTGTGAGAGAGAATGTGTATGCTTGTGTGTTACCTCTTTGGCCCAGGCTGGCTTATCGGCGGGATTGACCGAGTCTTTATAGTGATACAACTGCTTCTTTTCAGCTGGTCTCCCTTCCTGCTGTTGTTGTTGTTGCAGAGAGACCAGGTAGGCTCTCTCCTGCTGCAGCTGCCTCTGCAGTCTCTCTGCCTGCCTCTGCTCCTCGATCTGCTTACGCTTGTACTCCTGCAGGGGGGGAGGAGAGAGGGAGGAGGGAGGATGGGAAGTGGGGAGGGAGAGGGGAGTAGAAACAGGTGAAGAAGAAAATAAAATAACAGACAGAAAGTTATTGATAGTGAATTGTAGGCCTATCAAATTGTCCGAACAGACCAGCCATGCTCCGACCATGCAGCAAGTACATGCCTCACACAGACGGACCAATAGGATCGCTCCATGTGACAGAATATTAACGAAGACACATAAGCCAATCCACACAGCTCTCACAATCACATGACTGGGGATGGGCGCTGCTATTAGCCATGGCAGACATGCTGGATGGAAGGTAAGAGGGAGGGACAAGAAGGTGAGGGGAGGGACAAGATGAAGCAAATGCGTTCCATACTGGAAGCATCAAACACTTTGCAAGATCCATGATGGGGTGTGGAGCTTTGTAGGTCAAAGGCTGGGGGCATGGAGCTGGGGGGCTGGGGCAAGGATGGGGGATGGAGCAGGGATGGGGGCTGAAGCAGGGATGGGGGATGGGGACTGGGTAGGGATGGGGTTTGGGGCAGTGATGAGGCCTGAGGGAAGGGATGGGAACATTTTGCAGATGGGGTCTGGGGCAGGAATGAGGGCTGGGGCAGGGAGGGGTGCTGGGGCAGAGAAGGGCCTGGGTAGTAGGTCACTGAAGGTTGCGAAACCCAGGAGCTAATGTGGGTGCTGGGGCATTGCGGGAAGGGGTTGAGGTTGAACACATGGTCCATGCAGGCCACAGATGGAGTGTAGCGGCAGGATGTAGGTACAGCGGCCCCCGGGGTTACCAGCAGTAGAGCCTGCTCCTGGAGGAGCTGCTGCTGGAGGATCTCTAACTGCCTCTGCTCCTCCTCCAACTGTCTACGGATATACTCCTGCACCCAGCCGGCAGCACGGAGAAAGAGACAGAGAGAGAGAGAACCAAAGAACCACGTCAGACAGCCGAAAGAGAGAGGCCAGAGAGAGGGGAAGAGAGGCAAACAGAGTATGAAGAGGCAGAGAGAAAGACAGCTTTCCAAACCAAGGGAGATGAGAGAGAAATAGAGGTTATTCCCTGCAGAGGAAGGAGAAGAATTGGACTGTAATAGAAGGCTGGTGGTGCATTTGTTCTTGTTCTTGAGACGTGCAAGCTCCTGTGATTCAGATGCTATTGTTCCACGGCTATCGAGACAGCATTGTTGGACCGTAAGCGTTCTTTTGTTCGAGCTGAGATGTGGGTACCGTCCTCGACAGATCGCAGGAGCCCGGTTAAGACCAGGCCCCTTCCGGTGCTCCAGCTTTTCGTTCCATATGGCCTCTCTGAAGACATGCTTTAGACTAAAGTGTCTGCTAAACGGATACGTTGTCAAGTGTGAACAGTGGTGCGGAAGGAATATGTATCCTCGCACGAGCGTGCGTTCTCTCGGAGAGCGTGTGTGCGGGGGCGTGTGGGTTTCTGTACGTGTGGGAGGGGCTTCTGCTCTGTCTGTGTGTGTGTGTATGTGTGTCGACAGGTCTGTGTGTGTGTCTCTACGGGTGTGTGTCTATCTTTACAGGTGCGTGTGTGTGTGTCGGTACAGGTCTGTTTGTGTGTCTCTACAGGTCTGTGTGTGTGTGTGTGTGTGTGTGTGTGTGTATCTACAGGTCTGTGTGTGTGTCTCTACAGGTCTGTGTGTGTGTCTCTACAGGTGTGTGTGTGTCTCTACAGGTCTGTGTGTGTGTCTCTACAGGTGTGTGTGTGTCTCTACAGGTCTGTGTGTGTGTCTCTACAGGTGTGTGTGTGTCTCTACAGGTCTGTGTGTGTGTCTCTACAGGTGTGTGTATCTACATGTCTGTGTGTGTGTCTCTACAGGTTTGTGTGTGTGTCTCTCTACAGGTCTGTGTGTGTGTCTCTACAGGTCTGTGTGTGTGTGTCTCTACAGGTGTGTGTGTGTGTGTGTGTATCTACAGGTTTCTGTGTGTGTGTGTCTCTCTACAGATCTGTGTGTGTGTCTGTACAGGTCTGTGTGTGTGTGTCTCTACTGGTGTGTGTGTGTGTGTCTCTACAGGTGTGTGTGTCTCTACAGGTCTGTCTGTGTAGAGAGGAATGCTATTTAATTGTAACTTGTTTAACCGACTTCTCTTATGGCTCTTCCCTTTGGCACTTTCACACGATGTATGTATTTCATAATCTGACTACCTGCAATGTTTGGGGACTATCACGTTACTATGCTCAGTGACCGATCCTCTTCAGTAAAGATCTCTTTTGGAAGTCGCTTTGGATAAAAGCGTCTTCTAAATGGATAAATGTAATGTCTTATGTGTACCTGCTCTCTCTCTGCGTGCCTCCTCTCCTCCTCCCTCCTCAGCTGCTCCATCTCCTCGTAGCGTCTCCTCTGCTCCCTCTCCTGCTGCTTCCTCAGGTCACGCTCTCTGCGCTGCTGCTGTAAGATGCGCGCACACACACGCACACACACACGCAGTGTCATGACTCACCGGAGGACCTGGGATTTGGACCTTTGCCACAATAGGGCAGCAGTCAAACTGTTTAACTGTACGGGCACAGGTACAGTACAGCGCTAAAGGGGGGGAGACTGAGATGAAGAGGGAGAAAGATGGACAGAGGTAGAGAGAGAGATAGAGAGAAAACAGAGCATGAGAGATGGAGAGAAAGACAGAGGGACAGACAGAGAGACAGAGGGACAGAGACAGACAGAGATGGAGAGAGAGACAGAGGGACAGAGAGAGAGACAGGGAGTTGGGGAGAGAGACATAGCCAGAGAGATAGAGAGACAGAGTTCCCTACCTCCTCCAGCCTCCTCCTCTGCTCTTTCTGCTCCTCGATGCGTTTCTGCCTCTCTGCCAGTAGTTGGCGCTTGTGCTCCTCGTTTTGCTGCTGCTCCTGCTGCTGTCTGCGCAGCGCGTCATTGGTGGCCAGCTGCAGACGCAGGAAGTCCCGCCTGAGGGTGGATTCCCCGGGCATGTTGATGATGGAGCTAGAAGACAGACCAATCACCACTGAGGCTACCTTCGATTTCGACCAGCGTCCCAAACCGTCCCGATAATTTCTGATTGGTCACCTACCTGGGTTCACCGACGTCGCGCTCCTCCTCCTCTTCCTCGCTCCCGCTGTACTCGTACTCCGTCTCATCTGCAGGAAGCGCACACACAAACACAGTTTAGAATCAGAGGTGGCATTGGGAGGTGGTTGGAGGGGTGGGTGGAGAGAGAGAGAGAGAGAGAGAGAGAGAGAACGAGATAGAGGGAGGATGAAGAGAGAGGAGAGAGCCATCTCTCAGTCTCTCCGGCAGAGGGGACGCACGACAGCTGCAACCGGCTGCATCAAGACTTCATCTACAGTTTAATCAATTGTGTACATACTCAGCGTGCATGCAAGCGTTGGGGCTTATAGGTTGTAAACAGCATTGGCCGTTACATTTACATCTAGTAATTTATCAGATGCTCTTATCCAGAGCGACTTACAGCAAGTACAGGGACATTCCCCCTGAGGCAAGTAGGGTCTAGTGCAGAGGTGGGCAAACGTTTTGACAGGAGGGTCACAAAGAGTTCTAAAATTGGACAAGGGGGCCAGCTGAGGAGCAGATGGCTTGAATGTATATTCGTACTAATGTAAATTACATGTAAAGAAACATGACATTATATCATGGTCTGGATGATACTCAATTCCTGATTGGCTACAAGGTTGTCCATCTGATTTGATATATAGTTTGAACAAGTTTGGCAGGTCGAAATTAAAAGCCTGATGGTCTGTACATGGCCTGCGGGCCGTAGTTTGCCCATGCCTGATCTACACTGTTGTGTTGAGGTCATGTGAACTTGACTTTCAGTTATGTCCAGGAGAGAGATATGCTCATGTTTCTTGTGTCATTGACAAACTGTCCTTATGTTGTTTGCTCAGTATGTAAATGGGTGTCATTAGATAGTTCTCTGTAAAGTCTGACTAGGAAATAATTGTGACGTTAAGATGGGGAACAGTGGTCACAAAATCTCCAAAGTGTATAATGCCATGTAACTTTGAACAAGGAAAATAGAAGGAGCGTCAAGGCCATTTCTGGGAGTCCTATCAAGAGAGCTAAACAAAAGCAATTCACTTAATTGACCTGACACTTTCATAAAAATTGGGTCCTATCTAATGTGACTTCCAATCTTATAATCAGGTACAATGTGCTGAGTAGTAACAGATCATGTATTGTTGGATTGTTAAATTTAACTCATATGTAACTTGTTAAATATAAGGCACTTGAGCAGGCCCCAGATAACGGGTATTGAACGTTTGTTGTATTGAGGTTAAACGTCAAAAGGGGGGAACTGTGGAAAAAATTGGATTTCCTGTGTACTTACAGTATATTAATCACTAAACAATAGAACTAGTCATTGGACACTAGTTGGTATGTTTCTCATGTGAGCTATTAATAAGAAGTAGATTGTGCTTATGTGTCAGGGTTAATAATGGTTTGGGGTCAGGAAAAAGAGAGCTCCAACTATGATCTCTAGTCAGAGAGAGGTCATGAGTTGGGAGCAGCGAATCTCTTTCTCTGAAGACTGTTGTAATGTCATTACTGCCTGACCGTCACTATCTATGTTTACATTCTTGTGCCCTATAAAAGAAGGTCCCTTCGCCTTCAGAGGGGAGAGAGACATGATTGAGACCTCAGCCTTGTGTTGTCTTCATTTTGTTGTCAGAGGTCTGGTTATTCTCTCCCAATCTGCAGACGGATAAGTACTTCCAGAACCAGAACTCAACTGAATTTAGTCACTTAGTTTATGAAGAGACAGACAAAACACTTTCTTCAACAACCTACACCTACAACCTACACACATACACACCTACAGGAACACTACACCTAAGCGTTGGGTAGATATCTATGCGTACGCACAGGAAGGTGTCGGAAACACAGAAACACCAGTGTCAAAGCGTGTGTGTGCGTACATGTCTACATGTGTGCGTGTCAGCATGTGTGTGCGTACGTGTCTACATGTGTGCGTGTCAGCGTGTGTGTGCGTATGTGTCTACATGTGTGCATGTCAGCGTGTGTGTGCGTACGTGTCTACATGTGTGCGTGTCAGCGTGTGTGCGCGTGTCAGCATGCGCGTGTGCGTGTCAGCGTGTGCGTGCCTGTCAGCGTGTGCGCGTGTATGGGTGAGAGCGTGTGAGGGCGCTCGTGTGGCCCGCCTCACCCCTCTCTCCCCTCTTCTTCTTGGTGCGGTCGATGTGGTCCTTGAGCTGGATGCGGACCTGCCTCTCGTTGGGCAGGTCTCTGACGAAGGGGTGTTTGAGCAGCTGCTCTGTGCTGGGCCGCTGGCCGTGACTCTTCACCAGGCAGCTCTCGATGAACGACTGGAACTTCTTTGACCTGCGGCGGGGGACAGCGAGGGGCGGGTGTAGGGGTGGGAGTGAGAAAAAAATCAGGGTGAGAGTGGAGGGGTGGGTGTGAGGGGGGATGAGGGGTGGGGGTGAGGGTGTAGGGGTAGGGTGGGGTATGAGGGGGGTGATGGTGGAGGGGTAGGGGTGAGGGGGGTGAGAGTGGAGGCGTGGGGGTGAGGGTGGCGGGGTGGAGGGTTGGGGTTGGGAGGTAGACATTGCGGAATCAGAGCTAAATCAGGTCAAAAGGCCGTCCTGCTTGCAGAGTCGTCCGCACGCACGTCCACCCCCCACCCCCCTCCTTCTGAGGGACACAGAGAGTGTTTTATTCACCCACGGGCGTCAACACGGCAGCCCAGATAGCCCAGATCCAATCAGACCCTTACTCCTCCAACTTGACCACATTAACCTCTCATCAAACCGGCTCTTGACGTCAGCCAATCGAAAGAGCACTTCCTAAAGTGGAGCCACTCACCATTTCTTGGACTTGAGCCTGGGAGCAGGGTTACGAGGAATCAGGAACAAGGCTCTCATGGGGTGCATGTCGCAGAGCGCTGCGGAGACAACACCAAATGAGAACTGTGTGTGTGTGTGTGTGCGTGCGTGTGTGTGTGTGTGTGTGTGTGAAAGTGTGTGTCCTTGGTTATCGTCCACTGATCAATACACACTGTCAATACTGATAATGCTGGAACGTTACTTTAACGAGCACACACACTTTAAACCCACAGACGGCAGGCAGTTCTAGTGGCTGTGTGTGTGCCCGCATGTGTGTGCGTGAGAGAGAGAGAGACTTACGCGGAGCTCCCTCAGCCATTTCTATAGCTGTGATCCCCAGAGACCAAAGATCGCTCTGCAATGACAGAGACACACATCAGAAAGAGAAGCAGAGAGAAACGAGAGAGAGATAAGGAAGAGTGAGTTTTAACAGGCCTTATTACCACCCCTCAAAAGGGGGCTGGGAATTACACTATGCTCTATCCCACAATTACATGCTCCAGAGAATACAACTATTCATCCGCAACAAACGATACACCAAAGACACATGAACAAACCCACAGACAAAGTCACCAAAGTTTTAAAAAACGAACTCTAACTTTAAAATCTTTAAACTCTAACTATCTAAGCCTCCCCGATTTTATCGTACTCTCACATATGTTCTATGTTTGCTCTTCCCTGCCACAGTAAATTTCATGTTTTTGTATCTTACATGGCGATTAAAACTGATTCTGATACTGATAAGACAGAGAAAGCGAGAGAGAGAGAGATGAGAAGGGAAGAACATGCATTCCGGGATGAGGGCGTCACCTTGAAGTCGTATGTGGCCTCTGGGTTCTCGTCACAAGCGATGACCTCGGGCGCCATCCAATAAGGCGTCCCGATGAACGTGTTCCTGCGGCCCACTGTGCGGTCCAGCTGAGCGCTCACACCAAAGTCAACTGACGACGCACAGGCAGACAACACACACACACAATCACAAACCTGCCAAAGGTGGGTGCGTGTGCAGTGTGTGTGTGTGTGTGTGTGTGTGTGTGTGTGTGTGTATGTTCTGTGGAGTTCTACAGACAGCATGGACGTTAACCCTTAACCGAATTGAATCAGCATGCTTGACTTGAATTTAGCGCAGCTTTGAAACACACTGTAAACACTCCAGCATGTCTCCTCTGGGCTCCACAGACAGTGTGTGCCTTCGTCTGTGTGTGTGTGTTTACCTAGTTTGACCTCAGCGTTCTCCGTCAGCAGCACATTCTGACCCTTGATGTCCCTGTGGATGACCTTATGCTGGTGGAGATGGGTCAGACCCTGAGAAGGGGGGAGGAGAGATGGGGAGAGAGAAAAAGAGCGAGAGAAAAAGACACAGTTCAGAAGGGAGAAAGCTTGGGTTAACAACAGTATTTCAGAGGGAGTAGGAGAATGGAGTATAATAGTACAATACTGTAGATAAAGAGTCCAGCGAAGACTCGAGTTGGATAGTAAGGCTGGTTGGGGTAGAGAATGAGGGTGGACGGGGGAGGTTGGGGTATATTGAAAAGGTAAGTAGGGTAGTTTGGGGTAGATATATGACAGGGGAGATAGGGGTAGCTGTAGACAGGGAGGGTAGGTAGAGGGTAGACAGATCCGGTCAGGTACACACAGTGTCAGGCAAGATGGTAACAGCAGTATTTACCCTGAGGATCTCTCTACAGATGTAGGCAGTCCACTCCTCCTTCAGGGAACTGCCCTTGGTGTTCTTGATCAGGTCTGTGACTGAGCCTGCTCCACAAAACTCCATGACCAGCTACACACACACACACACACACACACACACACGGGTTAGGACGCAGTATAAGACGTCCTTTGTCAGTGACGTAGTCAGACGAAGTGAAACAGAGAAATGGGTGGTCAGATGTGACTGTGTGTCAGCATGACCTATCTTGATGACCCAGCAAGTCTTACGACCTCCTGAAAATCTGTCTATCTGATCTCTGGCCGGCTCCCCCATCTGTCGACCCCTCCTCCACCACTCCTTCTCTCTCTCTCTACCTCTCTCACTCACTCTTCACTCTTGTCTCTTCTCCATCCCTGTATCTCTTTCTCTCTCACACACACACACACACACACACACACACACACACACACACACACACACACACACACACACACACACACACACACACACACACACACACACACACACACACACACACACACACACACACACACACACTCTTCCCTGTTCTTCATCAGAGTAGAGCGCATGCGTGAACACCCCCAGTGTGGATTCACCTACCATTTTTGCCTCCAACCCTCTATCCCTGTGTGCACTTTTCTAATCTTTTACCTCACACCCTTACCCCTGTGTGCTTTTGCGAGACTGTGTGCTGTTGCCGCGAAGGAGTTTCCCCCAGGATCAATAAAGTATTCTGAATCTGAATCTCTTCTTCCTCCCTGTACCTCTCTCTCTTTTGACACAGCTCCCCATCTCTCTAAGCCTTCTCCCGCTGTCATGCCCTCCCCCAGATACACCCAGCAGAACTGTTGGCAGAGGTACTGGTGTTTGGCTCCATGGCCCAGTTTCACAACCATTCAGACCAGCGTTCATCATTATGGATTAGAGAGCGAGGGAGATCTATCCTTGTGACTGAGTACACACACACCAGATACACAAACACACAGAAACCACACAAACCGCGCGCACACCAACCCCTTACTCATGACCCACACACGCTCTCTCCACCGTACACAGTAGGGTGGGATGATGCGTTGTATTGACTCCTCCTCCCTTTGGAGATGATGAATGTGTGAGGATCGTAAAACAGAGAGGTCTCCTGCATCACACCAGCCATGGGTAATACATTCTGCCTTTCACACTAGCACTGATACACAGCTAAAATACACACACACACACACACACACACAGAAACACAGGCAAACACTCTCTCTCACACACACACACACACACACACACACACACAGTCCGTACCCAGAGCTGATCGTCGATGCCAGGTGGATTCTTCTTGATGAAAGCTCCGTAGTACGTGGCAATGTTCCGGTGGTGGCTGTACTTCTTCAGCATGTTGATCTCAGCTTTAATCTCTTCCTCCTCATCCTAAAACACACATAGACACACACACAGACACATCTGAGTGATAAGCACGCCACTTAGCCATGAGTCTACAAAAGTCAGAACTTGAACAATATCTTCATCGGATACTATTGACTAGCTGCCGTTTTAGCCAGAAGCGTCTTGCTAGCTAGCCCAGCATGATTCATGTCCCTGGTCACGATGTTCTGCAGAGGACGCTAAGGTACATGACCAGGAACAGACAGTAATAATAGAGCAGACTTTCTTATCCAATTGGACAATCACGCATGCACGTTTGACGCACAGTGACGTTCCATGAACCAAAGCTATTAATACCATGTTGAGACGTCTGTCCTCAATTCCTCCTTGCCTTGAACACATACCACACATCTCTCTTTAATAGCTGGCATTACCGTTCACTGGAAATTATTCAGTGCGGGTAGGTGCACGTGCGGGGGGGTGTGTGTGTCATTCTTACCCCAGTGACATCCATGACCTTGATGGCAGCAAGCTGTCCTGTTTTAACATGGCGACCCTAAAGAGAGAGAGAGAGACATAAATATGTTAAGGTCTATCTCGTTGTTCTGTATCTATGTTATGTATGTATGTTTTGTAAAGCTCCCTCTTGGAAGTTGGTTTGGATAAAAACATCTGCAAAATGAATACATGTACTTGTAATGTAAAGACGACAGCACAAAGGATTGATGACAGGACACGGACGCGCACACACACACATAACAAGAAACACCACAATGACCCTGCTTCCTGTCACATGATCTGTACACCACAATAGAAACGGATCTATACAACTGCTGACTATCACACTGACTGCACAAACCACATTCACACACACATACACACACACACACACACACATTTCTTGTGGAGATTTCCTTCAAGATCAGTCTGCCCTAATTCCAGAGACACAGAGTCTCTTTGTTACAGACCAACAATTGATTTGGCAGCAGTACTGCCAATTCTGGACCAACTCTCTAATCATTCATATACATACTCTCACACACACACACACACACACACACACACACACACACACACGCACACACACATCATGTGGTGCAACTGATCCCTAAAACATTAATATATCCTTAAGATATATTCAGCACCAGAATCTTCGTTCAAACTATTTACCCTTTCTCTCGTTGGTGAGTTGGCTGACTGGCTGACCGACTGGCTTAAGGGCTGAATGGTTGGCTTATTGGCTAGCAGGCTGACAGTAAAGGGTGCCTCTGACCTAGATCCAACAGTCTCATGCCTGGCACAGAAGGAGCTCTGGAGCTCATGCTAACAGCTAATGTTAATAGATAATGCTAGGGCAACACACACAGTCCGATGAACTGTATGAGACACTGAAGCTGATTCGGCTGTTACACTGACACTTACAGACCCGGTTATACTAACCCTACCTGGTGATTTACTAACCCCATACCATAATCTTAATGCACACATTTGATCCCATTAGCAAATAAACATGGAGTTTGTGAACCCACTCATTTGAACAGACATGACGTGACACATAAAAATGTGTACACACACACACACACACGCACGTGCACACACATACAGACTCACACAGGCAGCATAGCCAGGTGTATGTGATAGATAAGAGGAAACTGCTACTGTGATCATTGCTCTCAGATGGGCCATGTTTGGTGTGTGTGTGTGTGTGTGTGTGTGTGTGTGTGTGTGTGTGTGTGCCTCATGGGCTCTGGGCTGCTTGACCTGGGCTCCTCAACATTCTCGGCTCCTAGTCATCTGATCCAGGATCTGATCAGTCTCAGTCTGCTGTTATTATCCTGTTCACCAGCAGGGTCCAAACTGACCGCAGAGCAGCGTTTATTGGAAACATCAACTCTAGGAAAAACAGGTTCCAGCTCAAACGTATGAGAAGTGGGACTCGGTAGTAAATAGATGACAAGTACGAACAAGACTGTTGCAGATAAGAGCTCTGCAGAGAGATAAAAAGAGAGAAAGAGATACTCGTCTCTTTGATCTTTACACTGAGTTTCTGCCTCACATGGAGCCAGCGCCAAGGAAAATAGGAAAAATATGTTTGACACAGACACACACAATAACACACACACGCAGGTCTTATTATGCTACTCTGTGCTCCAGGCCACAAAAGCAAACATCTCTTCATCACTATCCTTTAGCTTCAGTCAAGCTACAATGCACTGCTATAGACCTGTCCTGCTGTAGACCAGCATTGCTGTAAACCTGCCCTGTAGACCTGCCCTGCTGTAGACCTACACTGCTGTATACCTGCCCTGCTGTAGACCTGCACTACTGTAGACCTGCATTGCTGTAGACCTACCCTGCTGTAGACCAGCACAGCTGTAGACCTACCCTGCTGTAGACCAGCACAGCTGTAGACCTGCCCTGCAATACCTAAACTATTCATTGCTACACTATGAATGGTGTGCGTGTGTGACTTGGCTTGCCAAGTCGATTATATAGCGCCTCTCAAGCACATTTGCTATGCAAGACACTTCCTGTTGTAGCCTAGCAACAGTCTTGACCAGCAGGGGTACAGTGGCCAACACACATACACACACAAAAGGGAACTATTGTACTGCTGTTTCTGAGGGGCCTGAGTTTGGGGACAGGGGGGTGGGGGGTTAAGGGGTGCGAGTGACTGGGGTAAGTGTGTGTGTGTCTGTGGGGGGGGGGGGGGGAGACTACAGTATGTTTGGTGCCAACACTCAGAGATGAACCCAACATTGTCCAAGGCTTGGTCTGTCGCTCTCACACACGCAATTATTAGAAAATCACACACACAAACACACACACGATCCTGCATCTAGTCCAAAGTGCCATCAGAGGCCTCTTGGGGGCAGTAAATGGATCAATCCCCAATCCTAATCCATACTATCAAGGTAATCTACACACACACACACACAAACACTTACCCTAGCCTGGACACACACACGTGTACAGACACACACATCCAGAGACACACGCGCACAGACACACATGCGCAAACACGCATACACTATCAGCATAGTCACACATCTCCTTTAGGCCTCCAGTTGCAACACAACAA